>JAOVVA010000041.1:3401942-3414511 GCA_028565275.1 Leiocassis micropogon
TTATTATTATTATTATTATTATTATTATTATGGCTCAGATCTGCTCTGCTACTTCTGAAAAACTATGCAATCTTCTGCTGTGATTGCGTGCATGCATGTGTAAAAATGTTTATACACACATGCACGCATACATACTGTAAGTATTAAATGATACAAACATGCAGATCAGATGCTCGGGTTCTCCCATGCCAGTTTGTATATCTTTGACTAACAGACATTCCTTTATCTTGTTAATTGTGCATATGTGTGTGAGCATGTGTAAGTGTGTGTGTATGTGCGTACGCGCTATCATAGCGTCCCCGCAAGTACTGTACGAGTGACAGGTGAGGAGACAGCAGGCTGTTCAGAACACGGCTGTTGCATTAGATTGTCATTCTGGTCAAGCACACAAAGCAATTTCCAGCCATCATGGATGCACTGACCCTTTCTGTATGACTGGGCACGAAACACACGTCACTCGGCTTCCTGATTGGACCGCCAGCGTTGGTCAAGTGCTCTGAGGTGGGGCTTAGATCAACCCCATGCCCACTTCTAGGTCATCTCTATAGAAATTTTCAAACACGCTGTATTTTTTATTTATTTTTATTTTGCTTTGTCGAGTTATGTAGTATTAAATTATTATTCAGTAATGTAATTACTGTATGTAATATGACAGCAAACAGATATTTAGAGTTTGATTATTGTTGTTGAAGTAATTATTGTTAAACACCGCTGTCTTGTAAACGGGCCACTTTTGTAGCATTTGCACTTTTTTTTTTCTTCTTTGGGTAGAATTTAATGCATGGGTGTGGAATTAAAAAAGAAAAAAAAAATCTGTCAGCCCTTTAGGCTTTTCAAACCCTTTCTGGACAAAAGAGATCAGTGCAATAAAAAAAAGTTAAGTGTGAAAGTGATTTTGTTGGCGTTGATGTGAAAATAATTATATAATTAAAATACTCTTTTTTTTTTTTTTAGTTTGTTTTTCGTTTAAAAAAAAAAGGTGGCATACATCATGCTTTGCAGAGAGGCCTATCATTCAGCTGATTAACATGCAATGTGAAGATACTGTATATATACATTGTTGTTTTTTCCTATGATTTGCTAATTAGATTTAACATCCTGTGCAGTATTTAATTTTAAATCAAACACTTAAAATTAGACTCAAAAATATTTGTAGAGCAAGGCACATGGTCTCTGACATCATCTTTGGTCCTATTTAGCTGTATTTTTATTATAATTTTTTTTTAATGACAGCTGTGATCACATATTTGCACATCTCATCTGTGTACAGTATAAATGCATTCCTTCAGCTTCCCGATACACAGTGTTGTGTTCACATTAGTGTTTAATTCAGATATTTATACAACACATCACAACCACGGTACCACAGCATAAGCAAATACAGTGTAAGGCGAGCGTGCCTGTGGGACTGGTGTGCTTGTTTTGGCTTTCGTTATCTTTTAATGCCTTTAATGGAGATATTTCATAGACGGTGCCTAAAGCAACAGCATTTTATTGAAGACTGCATTTCGCCTTTAGAAGCAGAGCCTAAAATATTTTTTCCTAAAATATTACTCAAATTGAATGATATTGGTTTATGGATATTTTTTTTTTTGCATGATTAAATGTCAAACTATAAGACATTATTACTAAAGCCAGTATGCGATGCCTTGCATAAGGATTCACTCAGATTGCTCTCTCCAACATTTCATAGTCATTATAAATGTTGATAATATTAACAGAAAAAGAATATATATATATATATATATATATATATATAAAAATCTCTGAATGCCAATTTACTATGGACCTGTAGTACCTCAATGAAGTCTCAAGATGAAACAGTCTGACTTATCCACCCAGTGTTTACAAAAGGATGTCATCTTGGAACACTTTCATTCCCCAAGACTCAATTTGCTGCTGTGCCATTTTTTCCACCTTTCTCTTTTATTATTATTATTATTTATTTTTTTTTCTTCCCACTTTCACCACCACCTCTGGCCCCAATCCTCAAAAATTACCCACAGGGCTGTGTCTTCTTCCCAGCTTTGGTTTATTGTTGCTGGCCCTCTGTCACCCCACTCACAGTTCAACAATGGTCCGACAAGGCCCAAGTGTCCGGCGACCAAAAGCAAGTATGACCTGAGGTTAATCTCCCCTGCCCTCACCTCTGTCAACACAACCCCATTCTGCCATTAACAGACCTTAGGTCCAAACGCTTGTGCACCTGATTCACTCTAGGATGCCAGAGGACAAAGGCTAACAACTGCAGCAACATACAGTACATGCTGTTTAAATGGTAACTGTGTAAACAATGAAGGCATAAATAATGCAACAACACTGGATCTGCTACACAAAACTGCTGTTGCTAAACGATGGACTTTTTATCATACATTTATTGATTCTGGGATGTTGCTGGTTCCAGATCCAGACCAAAGTCCACCAGTTGATGTCTCTGGTTTACAGGGTCAAATTAGAGCAAAAAAGCAACATTTGTGTGATCTTTGAGAGCTGGACAAAATAACACTAATCCTGTACTTGAAAAGTAAAGAATCCTTAGGATAAATAGTACTCAATTATGAGTAGAAGTTCTACATTTGGTACAGAAAAGCATGTCTCAAAGGAAAGGCAAGTTTATTTTTACACATAATAGTCAACATGTGGCAAAGTTCCCTCTCTAATACTACACACCGTTGTGGTTAGGTAACGCACATCCGATGTAAAACCTGTGCCAAGTGGATGGTCCGCTGTGGCAACACCTCGACAGGAGCAGCTGTAAGACCAACAACAATGTGGTTAGGTAACGCAACGGCATGCAGAAAACAAAATGTAACAGGTGGAATTGTTTTAGTAGTCAGTCACATTGCAAAAAACTCTGAGTTTTGTAAAGAACATACAAAAATATCGTAAAGGAGGAAAAAAGACCAAGACTACATTATGACATGAAAAGCATGACAAATGAATAAAACCCCAGGTAAAGGGGACATTAGTCAGAGACGCCATCAAGGAGATCAGTGCCTAATCTTAACACGATGCTACCACCCCCATGATTCACCGTGTGGATACAGTCCTCAATGCTACGAGCAACAAGCGTCCCACAAACGTACTTAAGTAAAATTACAGATATTTGCTATACTTTTGAGTGGAGAACAGGGTTCAACAGTAGTGTTTTACACAAAGCAGGATTACATCAATCCAGATGTACATTTAGATCAATAACGAGCAAGAAAAAAAACGCCTTGAAACAACATTAAGAAGAAAACGTCAGAGGAAAAAGATTGACTAGGGAGCACATGACACAAGGTTGTAGTTATTACAATTACTAAAAGTTATTAGTTATTAGTCTTCTGCAACTTTGTGCTGTAAATATAAACATTACTAAGTATGCCGAAAAGGAAAAATCCTGGGATGAGCAAAGTCTTTTTGATTACAGCAGCTGGACAGTGTTTGAATCAGTGAGACTCAGGGGGAACTCGTCATGGTATCCACATGGGACAATCCACAGCTGTAAAAGGTGAGGCAAAAGAGCGAAGGCTCCAAGCGTCAGGATTAGTCAGGCAGGTCTGCAGGGTGAGAAGATCTACAGCGGTAGAATCGTGTCAGGATCAGACTTAGACATCACATGAGGCAGCAAGAAGACTTGAGCTATTAAGCAAGGTCAATAACACTTTAAGGGCTGTTGCTCTGAGCCAGATTGACTTTCAAGTTATCACCTGTGAGAAATCACAAACCGTATGAGTCATTATAAAATCCATCAAAAAACAATAAGGTTGGAGCTAGTTGATGTTCTTAAATCCTTTGGTCTTTTTTATTTGCCAATATATAGCTTTTATATTCATAGCAAAAAAAAAACAAAAAAAACAAATCACATCCATCTTCCCTCGTCGCGTTTCGTTATGTGGTGTCGGTGTATACAGCTCTATTCTCCAGCGGAGCTGTAATGAAAGTCATCACGTGTCCACTAATTTGTTGCTTGGCTGACTTGATAAATGCAGCTGAGCATCACTATCGGCCATGCACATTTGCTAACCCGTAACTGTAGGCTAATTAACGCTGCCGTGTTAGACAGTCTGAGATCAGGGTTGACGGAGTGGCTCGTGTAGTAAATCGGTCTGCTGCGCAGAGATAGCGGAGGAGGGCTGCTAAACGCTGCCACTAGCAACGAGCTAGGCTTAGCAGCTGAGACGACGGACTGGGACTGGCATTGATTTCACTGCTCCTGCAAACGCACCGGGCACACAGGCACTGTTTATAAGTGTGTGCAGAGTTGGGTCATTTCACTGGTAACCTTGGAGCTACTGGTATCAGTGTGTTATCAGGATAAGGATGAACTATTCCAGAAAATTAATCACTTTCTATCACATGTCCATGTAAAATTGCAAGACGCTGGTACACTGTTCACTTGAGGAAGTCAACGGAGCACACGTTTTGGAGCATATGAGGAAGCTAACTCAGCTAACTCATTAAAAAAATGTAACTTAATCTGTTGTGCATGTAGTATCATACAGTATTCTTGTGTAGATTTATAATTACTGGAAATAAGGTAAATACCTGCCATATGTGACTGAATATTGTGTCGTTATAACCTGTTTTAAGGAACTAGAAATCTCAGGAATCAGCCGTGACGGAGATTAGTCGGAGTATGAAATGATGTTAATTATACAGCTGTGTGCAAAAGCCTTATCACAGTTTAAAAAAAAAAAAATCCGTACTTTTCTTCTGTCATTTTGTCTTTTTGATGTTTACACATTCACCGATCAGCCATGACATCAACACCGCTGAATGATGTTCATCACCGATTGTACAGCAGTAAACTGGTGACATGATCGTGGGCACCCAAGGTTCACCAAAAAATGTAAATGATGGCCACGATAGAAAGGGACCAGAACTCTCAGTGTACTACAACCTGCCGCACATGGGGCTCATGGCGTGAAGAGACCGAGCCGGCTCAGCGGCACAAGGGGAACCCAAAACCTAGTTGGTTTTAATGTTAATGGTTCAATGTTACGGCTGATCGGTTCATAATAGATCCAAGAAGCATTGACAACATTTGTCACATTTGGCAACAAAAAGGCTAACCAATGAACCAAATGTCTAATTATTTTAGGATTGAACGCTGGAACTGACGCCTGAGCAATTTTTACTAGCTGCGCTAATCATACAGCAGCTTTTAATGACAAAAATTCCGTGTAGTAATGCACGTGTTTGCTATTTCATTAGAATACCACACAAATCTTAAAACGACACCTGAACAAACCATCATTGACTAGAGGTTAGCAAACTGTCTTATTTGTACAAAAAAATTAATAAATAAACTTGCTTAGATTTCTGCGCTTTTGCTGTAACCATCGGTGTGCATCACCACCTTGCCCTCAGCCAAAGCTCATGTTCTCGTTGCCAGAGTTTCCTAATTATTTTGTTTTAATGCCTCCTGACTGTTGTTTGGAGTCAACCATCCTCATTTTTAAAGCCCAGTGACCAGGCCAAGGGTGCTAAGAATGTGCATTAGATATTTAGCACACACACAATCTCTCTCTCGCTCTCTCTCTTTCTCATAGACACTCTCTCTCTCTCTCTCACTCACACACACACACACACACACACACACAAATTTCCACCATCCTTGGTCTGTTGGGTTTCCCATCGCACAATGGCGGCAATTTGGATTGAAATGCATGAATCCGTGCATGCTCTAATGCGCACAGTCTCAATTCGGTAGCGGCGCTTCGACAAAATGATTTTGTCATGTCCAATTTAGCATAACAATTGCTCTGACTTGAGCTGCCATCGAAAAAAACGATTACCGGATGAAGAGATGAGAGGAATGCGGGAGGGAACGAGGACAAGGAGGATAAGGAGATGAGGTGTGAGCAGCAGCAGAACAGGGAAAGTGCACTTACTGTAGTTCCTTCTCCGTATGGTGAATAATTAGCGTGTAGTGGGCAGAGTCCAGAAGCGTGGAAACAACTTGCTTAAATATCATCCTCGGTGGAAAATTGAAATAGACACAATTGTATTATAGAGTAATTACCAAGACGTCTGGGGCGAAAAAAAAAAGTCCTGGTGTACGAGACTACAGAATTAAAACGTTACAAATGACGCCGGTGGCTGCACTGAATACTGTAAGGCAGAAGAGTGAGCTCTTCATGCTATTTAATGCTGTTTTATCTGAGACCTTAAGAGACCAACTGTACTGTATGATCTCCCAAGTGGTGACCTTATTTAGGTTTTTATCAACACTAATGATGTCTGTGATTAAGGAGGTCCAGGACTCTTCCAGTCAGTTACACTGACGCAAGGCAATAAGTTGGTCAATTAATAAAGGCAATATGTTGGTTAATTAATTGGTAGGTTAATTAATTGGTAATACCAATTAATTATGATTACTGTAGCCGTGCTTGTGCTGGATATTTGGTGTTCATAAACATTTGCAGTGCGACTGCTTGAAAATCTTGATCTTAATCTTGATGTCTATGTATGAATGGGAGTTTGCATAAAAACTGTAGTGGATGAAATGAAACAGGTGGAATTATTTTAGTAGTCAGCCACACTGCAAAAAGCGGTTCCAGAGCAATAAGCAACCAGTTATCACATAGCTGATTGTGCGTGCAGGTAATGTGTCACATGATCTTACATCCGCTACTGGAAAAACTCTGTAGTTTTGTAAAGAACATACGAAAATATTGTAAAGGAGAAAAAAAGACATGGAAGATAGTATTAAGAGCGACATGACTAGAAATGAGGATTTAAACTGAAAGGACGATAAGTGAAATCAAGACCAGAAGGTGGCGGTAATTCAACATACTGTAGTGGATGCCAACCAAGACTTGGTTGACATGAAAAGCATGATAAATGCCAACCAAGACACTACGACATGAAAAGCATGATAAATAAATAAAACGCCAGTTAAAGGGGACATTAGTCAGAAAAGCCATCAAGGAGATCAGTGCCTAGTCTCAACACGATGCTATCACCCCCATGCTTCAGCGTGTTCCTCAAAGCAACAAGCAACAAGCTTCTCACAAAAGTAGCACTTTATACCTATATCAGAAGGTTTGAGTTTTGATCTCATCATGACAGAGAACCTTTTTCCACATGTGTTGTCGAGTCTCCAGCTTGGCGATTGACAGACCCCAAACATCTACTGGCTTTCTTCTCTTTTCCTGTGAACATCTTCTCTCAACTCTTCTCCTTTAGAGATACATTTGGTCTGCTTTTCTCTTAGACTCCTCCCTGTAAGAGTATTGTGGCATAGTCTTTCGGTCTTTTCTTTCTTTTTTTTTGAAATAATGGAGCCAGTTATGGTAATAGTGCTTCATGGAAAGTTCAGAGTTTTTTTTGTGTTGAAATGCTTAGAAGCACATAAAACAGCTACGTTTTTAAGAATATTAATTTTTCCATTAAAAAATTAATTAATCTTTGACACTTACAATTTGCACCAAATGAGAGAAAAAGAGCTTTTTCTTTGAGTTTGGTGTTCAGTGGCAAATTCAACAAAATTTTTGTCTTTGTTTTCTACTTCTATAAACCTTTGTCCCTCTGTGTGTCCCTCAGGTAACACCAACAGCGTGTTTGCTTTGGACTACATCAGCGGATCTTTGACAGTGAATGGCCGCCTGGACCGAGAGAACCCTCTCTACGCTTCAGGCTTCTCACTCACAGTCAAGGTGTGTGTGTGTGTGTGTGTGTGTGTGTTTACATGTGGAAAACAGTCTCAGGACGATTCACTTTGTCAATTAAAATCGATTGTTAGTCAATAGTGCTAATCAGTGCTGTTGATTGAAAATGACAAACACCACAAGAAAGATTGAAACTACCCCAGTCTCCCAGAGGCACAAAGATATAATGTGTGTATAATGAAACGACATGGTGCATAATAAAAGCCTCGTTTCCACTCTTCCACTTAGGAGTGTTTCTCTCAGGCTGATGTATAGTCTTTTCGTACAGACAGGGACATGATGGAAACGTTCTCGGTGCTGATGTTAATGGAGAGCAGATTGCAGGAATTATGAAGTGTGTTGTGCCTAAAGAGTAGTTTATAAATGTCCACTTACTGTAAGTCATTTTGAACAGTTACGTATGAACGAGCTAATATTCACATCGGGTTTGTATTCATTAAGAGCACGCTGAGACAGAGAGAGAGGGAGACGGAGAACAATTTATACCCTACTGACACTCACTTTTCTCAAAAGTTAAAGGTAGCATGTGTGCGTGTGTGTGTGTGTGTTCCACTAAGCCCTAATAGAGACTTAATAGAGTAATAGAGACTTACTGTTGCTTGGTGTAGGCCATGGGGGTGTGTACAGTATGAACTCTCTTTCTGCCTTGTCTTTCATCGACTTTAAAAGAACGATTTTAAACGAGTCATTTAGTCACGTCTTTGGCAGCTCATCTCGAATTAACACTGAGCTGCTGGCACTCGCGACACCCCATGCTTCGATTCGGTGCTATTTAGCCAAATATAGGATATAAGACTATATTTATACCTCCATCTCATTAATGTTAGAACCCTAGCCGATTTTTAAAGTATTCTGTCACTTGCTTTGTTTATGGACTCTTAACAGTGCAGTTATTAAAGGCATATGCTGTTGCCATATGGTCTTTCTTTTTTATGCTGCACTATTCAGATATTTCAGCATTTGCTGTGTTGAAGCTAACGCAAAATTTGACAGACTTTTTTTTCTTTTTTTTTTCTTTTTAAATATAGATACTGTAATACAGAACTGTCCAGAAAAACAGTTGTCCAGTTAGTTTTGGTGAGCCCTGGTGAGTTTAATTAAGCAATATCACATGAGCGCGAGTGCTGCAGTGATGAATATCTGAACGGACTGTGATACCTTTGACTTACAGTTAGCGACCGACAGCTAGTGTCATTAACGGGAATGAAAGTAGTTTTACCCAAAAGGTGATGAGAATAAACCGTGAAGATAAAACTTATTCCACTTTAGAATATCAGCTCTGTTAAGTTTCTGGTTCAGGGGGTTAAATCCCAGTGAGCTGTGTAAGGGTACAATCCCTTGTCCCACACAGCAAGTAGTGACTTGGAATTCATCCTTTTTTAAAAGCTAGTTAGCTTTGTAGCCGTAAAAAAAAAAAAAAACTAAAAAAAAAAAACAACGGACAGCTCAGAGGCGATTCGGAATGACTTGGAAGCAATTACTAAGTAGATGAAATAACATTATCAAACGTTATCGTGTTTTCTTGCTGAAAGTGCTTCTGTGACTGGTTTTGAATGTGGGTTTTGGCCGGCAGCTGCTCTCTCCTCAGACCTACAGTACTTTCACCCAAAGTTAAACATCCCAATGCTGTTACCATCTACAGTCAAGCCCGAAATTATTCATACCCCTGGCAAATTCTGACTTAAAGTTACTTTTATTCAACCAGCAAGTTTGTTTTTTTGACCGGAAGTGACACAGGCATCTCCCAAAAGATAATAAGACGATGTACAAGAGGCAAATATTTCTCAGCTTTTATTTACATTTGAACAAAAAGTGGCATAAATTATTCATACCCTTTGCAAACTCAGTCAGTCAATAATTTTGGACATGCCACTTTTTGTTCAAATGTGTGCAATGATGCCTCTTGTATATCGTCTTATTAGCCTCTGGGAGACGCCTGTGTCATTTCTAATCAAGAAAAAACTTGCCGGTTAAATAAAAGTAACTTTAAAGCCAGAATTAGCCAGGAGTATAAATAATTTCTAGCTTGACCGTATTATCGCCACTCGTGGAAGGCCTCTCGTCCAATCAGATTGCCCAGTCGGAACTAGCTGTTGTATAATGGTGTATATTTAAAAGTGATTTGACTAATTATATGCATTCATATTGTGACTATATAATATTTATTATCTGAAGTAGTTTCATACTTTAAAATGGTATTTGTGAGACTTTGATTGTACATTTACACCCTAGTAACTATCTAGAGGGATCTATAGTAGTCATAGCACATACGGTAATCATATATGGCACAACGCGCGATTTGCCGCTCAACACTCGTAGCATGTTGCTGATCGTGAATTCCCCCACACACTCCTAGCAAAGTCTCTCTTCTTAATTAAAATCAATGATCCCACCAAAGCACGCTCTCCAAAAACATATTCATAAGTTATAGATTTTCTTCCACTCCTTTTCTCTTTTTCGCATCGCCTCATTCCCGCTCTTTTTTTTTTCTTTTTCTTTTTTTTTTTTCTATCCAGCTTCTCTTGTTGGCGCGAATATTGATTTCGAGTGCGAAGGTAATAAAACTAATTTCTCAACTTCATGATGCTCAGATGGGGCAGGAGGCGCTGCACTCGAGGTCAGCGCATTCATAGGCATCGGGAATTAGAGAAAGGGTTAAACCCTGACATTCTATGATTACGAGCTCGCTCTAACGTCTCATCAAATTACCCCCCAGTCCCTCGCTCAGCGAATAGAGTGTATTTCATTTTCATTATATCCCCTTAGAGAGAGAGGAAAAACCGAACCAGAGCGAGCGATTGTTTCCCTGCTGATTGGAGTCGCACTCAAATCTCATTGCGTTTGTGTGTTTCTCTGCACTGGCCCTTGTTTAACCCCACTCATCTTTTTCTTTCCCTGCTTATCTAATAAAAGGACCATGAGGGTGAGATTGAGGAGCGACCTTTCATGCACCACAACGATCGATCCATCCTTTCGTTCGGATCGTTCCTCCGGTCGTGTGCTCTCTCACTCTGTACGCCGTATTAAAAAGATTCACGGCTTCACATATTGTTGCGGTGATCGGTTGACGTACGGTGACTTGCGATAAAGAACCAAATCTTTTTTTGTTTTGTTTTTTTTTCAGTCCGACCGCTTGCATTTACTCATTTGTTCGACAACTTTAGTGAAAGCGAGTTGAAAAATTAAATAAACGGTTAGCTCTTGGACAGTAAATTCAAAATGTTCAATAGATCAAAATAAAAAAGTTGTGATAAAAGACAGTATATTAATCAGCACAGTCAGATTTAAAGAGCATGCATATTAAGCGGAAGAGAAGTGAAGTACAGAAACACACTACTGGTATCTGATTGGCACGCGTCCCTCAAGCTGCAAGTATTCCCAGATCTTATGCAAAACCTCTGTGTTCGCTGCGGTGCAGTGCACTGTACTACATAATGGATGGATTCAGGAGTAAAGTGCATCACATTCTGACACCTCCTCACTCGGATTAACATGTTAATCTTTTTAAAAAAATGCCACCGCTAAACTCAAGACTAGATCTAAATTGAATAAACAACATCAAAACAGATTAAAGAAAGAAAACGAAACGGCGTTTAGTGTTGTTGGAGCGAGAGCACACGCTGCATGCTCTGCTGAGTGAAGAAGACTTGTTTGTGTTAAAGTTATAGCGAGTCTCTAATTAGCTGGGAATGAGCTGCGAGCTGCTAGACGGAGCGCTGAGAAGGCAGAGCGGCTCCTGAGGCACTCTGGGAGTTGGATTTCGTTACATTTCCTGGCAAAATCGAAAAAAAAAAAAAAAACGAATGCCAGTGGACAGACCTGAAGCGATACAGTATGCGTTCTGGATACGTTCCTAAAACAACCCAGGGTTCTTCAGTTCCCCTCGGGGAAAACATTCTGCTGTATGTACTGTATGTAGATACCTCCTGTAGCATGTATGTCTTCTATAGATGTCTTCGGTGTCTACAGACTAGAAGTTTGTCCGTTTTCCTCTATTTCTGTTTGTAGGCCACCGAGCTGAACGAAGACCGCACGCCGTCCTTGGCGACCGTCCTCACGTCCTTCACCATCCTCCTCATCGATAAGAATGACAACGCACCCAAGTTCAACAGCTCAGAGTATCGGGTGCGCATCACTGAGCTGGCTCAAGTAGGGTTCGCGCTGCCGCTGTCCATACAAGTGGAGGACAAGGACGAGGTGAGACAAAAGCAAAAAAAAAAAAAAAAAAAGCCTAAATATATTAGTTTTCTAAACATTACAGCACTTTGCAGTGAACGAGGCACATAAGATATTATACAAAAACATTTTTTTTTCATGTTACTGTATATTTCTGCCTCCTTATTTATTGTAAAGCGTAACATGCATAAAAGCAGGTACTTGTAAGACTTTTTTTTATCCCTACAAGCAGCTGTCAGTAATTAACCTCATCTGGTGCCACAAACTTTTTCGAGATACGTATCTCAGCATTTAAAGTTTGCTGAGAAGATACGCCGCTGGCTGGTAACGAGCTATCGATCAAGCAGGACGCACCTTTCCAATTACTGAGCTTTCTGTTGCATAGCAGGAGCCCGTTACACAAGAAAGCCTTCCAACACACTGCATAAACTGCTTTTTAACCAGAAGTTTATTCAAGAGGAGCAGGTACTGCGTATGCATCTTAAGTTCAGAGTATGTACGGCGACGGGACACTGTTAAGTCAGCCGAAGGGCAGGCTCTCTCACACTGTGCATTTCGAATTACAGTACATGAAAACATTTTAATGCACTTCAAGCATTTTTTCTTTGTTTTTTTTTTCTACTGCAAACTGTGCGATAATAAAATAGGGTCTGCTCTTTTTTTTCTCAACAATATTTTTATTGATTTTAAACAGGGATATAACAGGGTAAACATGTAATGTTTCAATACAGATTT
>JAOVVA010000041.1:3435087-3445403 GCA_028565275.1 Leiocassis micropogon
GTGTGTGTGTGTGTGTGTGTGTGTGTGTATCTATCCTTTCTTTCATTGTTCAGTTTCATGTTTTGTGGACATTGTGGTGTTTGTGCTAGGGATTAGCTATGTCTGCAAATAGATACATTTAGCAATTTTAAACCAAATTGTTTCTTTATTACATTAGCAGCACACAGTGCTCGTTGCAGATGCTCGTTTGCTCATTTGGATCCATACTGAGTAATTTCCCACAATAGCATATCTCCCAACAGAGCCGCAGAAGGATTGAGACACAAATAGCATATGAAGAACTTTCTTTTGAACTTATCTGCCTTGTAAAATTATCACAGTCTTCTATAAGATCATACAAGGATGTTTGGAAGGAAAAACTTTCTTGTGTTCGGGCACTTTGACTTTGGTGATGCTCATGTCTTTATCCATATTAATTCCGCAATGCTCAGATATTTATTATTTTTTTTAATAAGAACAACTTTGACAGATGAACACAGGTTTATACTGTATTTATCCACTTATTCCAATATAGATAAAAAACTTAGTTATTGAATAACATTTATGAAAGGAGTCTCCAATGTCAGTGCTATGCATCTTGTTCTTTAATTCATTATTATAAAGTATTTTAAGTGTAATTATTAGAGAGTTGTTGAGGAACAGAACACTTTGGGCCATTTTTCTTTTTTGGATAATAGTCATCTTATCACTAACTTTACCTATCAGGCCACATCATCCCAAACTGGGACTATGAGCTCTAACACATGGAGCCCTGTCTTCCCTGGGTCCTATGTTCCTATGGTCCTAGGTTATTGTCGTGATCCATATGACTCATTTCAAGATAAAACATTTCGTGTAGATAAACCAGGTTATTTTATTGAACATTATCTTTTTAAAATATATATTTTTTAATGTTTAAACTAATAATTATTATTTTATGTGTTTTTTGAAGAAAATAATTTCATCCAACAAATAGAGAGCTGGGGAATATCTTTTTTCAGGTTTCCATTATGTCATATGTACACTAGGGAAACGTAGGACCCTGGGAAGAAATCTTGCCGGGTAATCAAAAAACAAATAATCGTACAGAGACCTGAGAATAATCGTATTCCGGGGCAGATTATTGTATATTGAAAAATCTGTTGCAGTGCTCCCCGGACTGAGTTTGCAAAACAAGCTGAAAATGACTCTAACTATTCTAACAATAAAATAGTTTTTAAGCATCGATTATTAAGCCTACATACTGTAGGCTACACTGTGCACCGCTCGCTAGCTAGGAGATGAAAGCGGTTGTCTCAAGAGATCTCAGTAAATGTGAATGGCTCATTTACAGCGCAACCGATCCAGGGTCTGTTTTCTGTGACATGTGATGACATGAAAATTAATAACCAGACTGGTTCCAAATCAGACCCACGCTGTTAAACTTTAAAGCTAAAAAACTTTAACATGAAATTGTTGTACATTTAGGAATTTTTTTTACAATTATTGATCCAATAATTATCATACAAACCCAAATTATCATACAAATATGATAATTATCATACATCTGGCAACACTGCTGGGAACATAGGACCTTGGTAACTTGGGAGCCTGAGACCATATAACCTTTTGCCGTGCTAGCATTACATGCCATTTAAATAGGATCATGGGAACATAGGCGGAACCCCCTATCAAGGGATACTAGATTTAATCTAATTTAACCGAATATGAGGGGTATCAAAAGGTTTTGAGGCTAGTTTTGAAACACGCCAACAGATGGAAGCACAAGGCTACACGTACAGTCACAGGGAGCACAGACCTTCATAAGTCAGTGTGCCAAAAGACATCGTCCTGTGTACATCGGGAGCTGTGCAACTGGTGCTATTCTGACCATATGCGTTACCACGTCTACAATTTCATAGTGGACAGTAAGTTAGAGCATAAAACAAGTAACGTAATATTTCCTCATAGTTTTAATAATCACAGAGTTAGCCTAATAGTGTTGTTAGCCTAAAGATACCTAACATTTCATAGTGACAGCAAACATGAATAATGATTTTAATAATAAAATATGATAACAGTCTGGCTACTAGAGTTCATGTTAGTTGGCTCACTAGGAAAACTTGGCTACTGTGCCAATTTGCAAATAGATAAAAATACTGAAATGTTTTTTTTGTTTGTTTCTTCTTTTATATATTCAGCTGAAGACTGCTGAGAGAGACTGGTCGGTCTCTCTCTCGCTCTCGTGCTTAGCGTGTATGTGTGCTTATGGTTGTGTGTATTTGATGGTTGCTCTGACAGAAGGTAATTGGTTTCCTCACACTCTTCCCTCTGGTTGGAGAAGCAGCAGAAAGCAATTTGCGCAGCACGTCAGTTCACATCTGCACTCTCTTCAACACGCACACACACACACACACACACACACACACACACCTTTCTGGAAGATCTAGGAGATAGACTAAAGCTTTATAATCATTGCTTTTCATGACTGTAACATCTAGGTGTGGTTCAAAGCATGCAAACATAAACTGTGTAGAAAACACACACACACACACACACACACACACACACACACAGTAAAAATGTGAATCTATTTTGTGAATCTATTAAATGGAGAATTTAAAGTGAAAAACAAGCAGACTGTTGCTAATAGTTAACAGACAGTTTTTTACTCAGACAGCAAACTGGCTGACGGACAAAAAACACCAGGGTGTTACTTTGTGTATGTGTTCTATCACATCGCCATCTTGCTCATGTTTTATATGAATCATAAAAAAAATGGTAACAACAGTTTTCTGATCTTGACCAAACGTAGAGTACGGCTAAACAAACAAAAAATGCTAGTTTGCAAATGCTTCCATAAAGTATGTAATTAATTATACGGTAGTAAGTGGAGATGACTAAGATCATAGTAAGGGTTGGGGACCAACATAAACAGCTAATCCTTATCCCCTAATATTGCTTTGTAAAACTTATTACTGAATAAAATATTATCTACATAATGCTATCGCAGCACTGTAACTGTCCTTAAAACTCCAAAAGCTCAAACTTGTGGCCTGAGTTTTTTTTTTATTTTTTATGGAATTTCAACAAACACCGTACGCCATCATGCTGACACCATCAGTTTTTTTGTTTTTTTTCCTGTTTTAGTCCTGGCTCGAGTGCTTCATTCCTGCTATGGCTTTGCTAATTTTTTGTGTTTCCCCATTCCGTGTTAACTTTCGGTCATTTTGTCTGTATAGACCTTTTGCACCTGACATCACAACGTCTGTCCACAATGGTCCCGCCCACTTCTGTACGGCAAAAGGGATGTTACTTATCAGAAACCGGTGCCAAATCTGACATTCAAAACCAGTCATGGAAGCACTTTTAGGGAAAAAAAAGACAGTCATCTTAAACAACACTGTCTTGTGATACACACCTAATTACCTTCTAACACAAAACCGAATCCTAAATCTCTTTCTAATTCCTGATCAAGGGCACTACTTGGTGTGTGAAACAAGGGATTCTGAACTCTATATAGTGCACTAGCATTCCACTTTTCACTGTTTTGATTTCAACCCTGAAACAATTAGTTAGCTATTCATTAGAAAGCTTGAAATGTCAGGATTAGTTAACGTTACCTGCATGTCCTTTCATGAAGCGTAAAGCACAGCGTATTCCTTCGCATCGTCTCTTGCAACGGAAGCACTGACCGAGCTAATGCTAACGATAGTAAACACCATTAAATCCAGGATAACTCACATATTCGTACACTGCTTGAGGTAGTCACGTTATGATAACAAATCAAATAGTTCTGCAAATTAATAACCATTTTCAAAAAAATTGTTTCTCTTTTGAATACTGCATATGAAAATAATCAGCAGAACAGAAGCTATCAGTTGCTAGTTTACTCTAGTTACTCTTGTGTTACAAAACATCAGGTACTTCTGTAGGTTCATCAGGTAATATTTCTCATATGGTTCTGATGCAGAAATACATCTCGAGTGTATTTATAAATAGAAATACATAGCAGCTTAATGTTGGTTAACGATGCTTCTGCCGTCCGCTGTAGTGACTGATGTCAAGTCACGCAGTTAGTCAGTTAGTAAGTTTGAGCCTTATGAATTATCTTTCTTGGGCTCACCCTGATCAAGCCACTGCCTCACTTGGTTTTGGTTTGGCTCAGTACGGTAGGGTGAGTAACTACGTAGCAGACATTTCATGCAGTAATTCCTGATTGTTTGTCAAAACAAATAGAGTTTAAAACCTGGAAGTTGAAATTCTCCATCTAGGACACTACCTAATAGTTCTCAAAGTGCTTGCTGTCAAGACCTCAGTACCTACCTGGAAGGTGGCGCCTGATTTTTAGGCAGAGATGTCCCTCTAAGTGTTGCGATTACAGACTGACAGTTAAAATGTCACTTATTGTTCACTCTGGTACTTTTTTTAGCTCAGGCACTTCGATCGCATCGTTGGCTACGGACGCATTTTGTTTTTGGCTTTACTCTCGCCTGTTTGACACTCCCTGATTTTTTTTTTGTTCGAGCGCAAACATAATTTAGCATCTGTCACTCACGCTCGATGGGGCCGAGCGCATCAGACTGACCATCAGACACCGGGCTGTCTCTCTCTCCCTCCTTTCCGCGGACGTTATCTCACTCCACTCGGCTTTGCCGAAAGTTTCCCAGCTTTCCTCTAGAAACGAAGTGGGACAGCCTGTCAGGTGATTTTCTTGTTTTTTTTTTTGTTTTTTTTGAAAATCAAGGTGTATTGAGAAGGAAAGAAGAGTGGGACAGGGAGATGTACGCTGTCTTCTTTTAGAGGTATATGTTCTCTTTCTCTTCTTTACTTCACGCCCCTTCCTCTTTGCATTAGCTCCACTGTCAGCATAGCGCCGATCAACACGCTAACCCCCCCCGCAGCGCTATCGTCGCCGTCTGTCTGAGACAGCAAGAGGGAGGGAGATGGAGAGAAAAGGGAAGCAGAGAGGAGTAGCTTTAGGGCAAAAACAGGTAGCAAGGGGAGTTAGGTAGAGGAAGTTTCTTGAGTGAGAGAGATAGATAGAGAATAGGAGGACTGGAGAAATGGAACAGAAGAGGAACAAGGGCAAAGAAGGAAGAGAATAGAGAAGAGCAAGAAGGAGTGAAATCTTCTGCCCTGTGGCTTGAATCATCGATCTGAAGTACTGAACTCAGACGCGCGCACTCGATGGGATGGTCGGAGCTCTGATAAATCAGGGTGTTAGAGATGGCACGGCAGTGCTGCAACCTCCGTGAGTCAAAGGCCAAGCTGTTCAACTGTAACTTTATTACACAGATTTTTGAAAATTCTTTTTTTTAATGGGGGTGAAATTTTAAAGGAGTGAAAGAAATTGTTAAATAAAACAAGAAGAATTTAGAACAAAGAAGAAGAATTTAGGAGAAAAATAAAAAATGTGACGTGTAATAGGAATGAGAGAAAAGAAAACAGATAGATATGAATGAAAAGATAAACTGGTGTAAGCAGATCCCAAAGTTTCCAATACAAAAAAAGTGACACTCCACTTTATACTAGAGCAAAAAAATGATAGGGAGCATGTTTTTTAATCAATTAAAGAACATTTTTTTTTTTCATTTATTCATCCTTAAATGTTGTGTCCATGAAACAAGCAGATTCCAAGGAGCTATAGCCTCTATTCTCACCAGCATCTCTCTCTTTCTCTCTCTCTCTCTCTCTCTCTCTCTTTGACCATTTACACCTTTATTTCTCTAAGACTAAACAGAGTGCTGCTACCTGCTAGCGTTGATCTGCACCTGCATCAAACAGATAAACGGGTTGTTCATTTCTTAAATCGTGGACTGGAAGATTCTGAGCTCTCCGAGTGCCAGAGAGTCACCCTGACCCCAAAGCGCTCGGATCCGATCTGAGTGATCCGATCTCAGATTCAGTCTGAGTTACAGTAGATGTAACTTTGGATGAAAGTGTTTGGATCAAAATTCCATAATGAATGCCCAGTTTGGTAAATCAATGTTCTTTTCATCAGGGGATTTTTATCTACAGTGAGCTAGCTGGCTGTCTGTGCTTATTATCCACCCCCCCCCCCCCCCACACACACACACATACATACTGTACACATACACACTCAGTGACACCTGCACACGCGTGATCATCAATGAGATGGTCAGAGCTCTGATAAATCAGGGTGGCTAACAGTGTTAGAGATGGCACGGCAGTGCTGTAACCCCGTGAGTCAAAGGCCAAGCCGTTCAACTGTAACTTTATTACACACCAATTCCCTGCTCTGTGTGTGTGCGTGTGTTTGTTCGCGTGTGTGTGTGTGCATGTGAGAGAGAGGGAGAGTTTATTATTACATCAGTACATCAGTCCTGATTAAGTAGATTCTGTGTGTATTAATATAGTTTGGTCTGAACCTGCTTGTGTGTATTACTTTTAATTTATTTTTTTGTTTGTTTGTTTGTTTGTTTGTTTGTTTTACAGTGTTGTGAAAAAAGGTTTTGTTGTTTTGCATAAATTTTAATATTACATGAAAATAACCCAAGTAAATACAAAATGTCATTTTTAAAATGTGATTTCATTTATTAAGGGGAAAAAGCTGTACAAGAACAGGCGGCCTGTTCCTATATGAAAACGTAATTGGAGGAATTTTGGCCCACTATTCTTTGCAGACGAATTCAGCAACATTGCAGGGTTACGAGCACGAATGGATCTCAATCGGATTTAGGACTAGATTTGACTAGGCCACTCCAAAACCGTAATTTATTTTTTTGAGACATTCAGAGGTGGTGTGTTTTAGATCATTGTCCTGCTGTATAACCCAACTGTGCTTGAGCATGAGGACACGAACCAATGGCCGGACGTTCTCCTTCAGAATTTTCAGGTAAAGCACAGAATTCATAGGTCCATCAATGATGGCAAGTCGTCCAGGTCGTGAGGCTGTAAAGCAATCCCAGAGAATTAGACTACCACCACCACCATGTTTTGTCTGTTGGTGTGATGTACTTTTTACAAGATGCTGTGTTAGTTTTGCAACAGATGTAACAGGACACACCTTCCAAAACCTTTAACTTTTGTCTCATAAGCCCACAGAATATTTGCCCAGAAGTTTTGGGAGATAATGAAGATATTTTTTGGCAAATGTAAGATGAGCTTTTGTGTTCTTTTTGGTCAGCAGTGGCTTTCACCATGGATGCCATCACCATTGGATCATGAACACTAACCTCAACTGATGCATTTTTTTAGATGTTGTTTTGGGTTTTTTGACAAGCTCCTGGATGAGTATTCATTGTGCTCCTGGAGTAATTTCATAAGGCCGGCCACTCCTGAGAAGGTTCACCATTGTTCTAAGTTTTCTCCATTTGTGGATAACGGCTCTCACTGTCGTTTGCTAACCCTAACCCTTTAGAAATGGCCTGGTAACCCTTTCCAGACTGATACATGTCAGTTACTTTGTTTTTCTTCTTAAATTTCTTCTTCTTGTTAAAAGTCTTTCAACGTGTTTCACTTTGTCAGACAGGTGATTTCTTGGTAGGTCTGGTAAAGCCTGGGTGTGGCAAGTGAAATTTAACTTTGCTTTCCAAAAAATGTGGTTAATCACAGTTCAGTCACGATTCAGCAAGGGCCAGAAATGTCTGGACAGCAATGTCTGGATAGCTTTTTTCAATTAATAAATTGAATCAGCATTTTAACACTGCATTTTGTATTTTATTGGGGTTATCTTTGTGTAATGTTAAAATTAGTTCGATGATCCCAATCAATTAAGTGTGAAAAATATGCAAATAAAATCAGTATACTAAGAATACCTTTTCACAGCACTGTACATCAATCATCTTAGATTGTTCTGTACGCTCCCATGTGCACTTCTTGCATGTTACTTGCGTGTGCTTTACTTATTTGAATTCTTTTTTGAAAACTGGTCATGTATTCACACAGATGTTGCTCTCTCTCTCTCTCTCTGTGTTTTTGTGCGTGAATAGACTGCGAGAACTTTTGTTGCGGCGTATTATTATCACGCACAGATGAGGTGGGAGAAACAGGCTTTGTGATGGTTGTCTGTTGTCTCAGTCGTTTATTCGCTTATTTGCATAAATACACTTGAAAAATCAAAGCATTTATCTGAAGCAATTTCCTTCTCCACGCTCTGCGGGTCTGAAATAGCTATTCACACCAACACACACACGCGCACACACACACACACACACACACGCAGAAACACACCTGAATACAAACAAACTCACAGTCACTGTCTCGTAGAGTATAAGAGTGCGTGTGTGTGTGTGTGTGTGTGTGTGTGGCTAGACCAGGACAGAAACTTCAGTGTTTTTTCCCCGTGCAGGTGCACATGCACTTTGCTAGTTAATGCAGGAATATTATTACCGTGCTTGTGCCTAAGACATTTTATTTTTCTTATTTGTTCTCGGTCGATGTCTTTGGAGTCAGAAATGAATGTGCCGTGTTTGCAGTATCGCCTGCTGAGACCCCAAACACAGCACTGAATCAGGGCTGGGGTAATTTCCTTTTTCTTTTTTTTTTTTCCGTTTTCTCCCAAAGGATCGCTTTGAGTTAGCTTGAAGTTGTTACATCATTCACAATGTGAACACAAACACCAAAGACAAAGCAGAAACGGTACAGAGTGATAGATTTACAGCCACTCCGTGACGTATGATGTGTTGAAAAGTTAACACACATTCATCGACTCGGATATGTTACACATCGTTGCACCTGCAATTTTAGGATTGGAAGAAAATTTGACTCTACGGTGGCTGCAGTCGGTCAGCAGAGAAACAGAGAAAGAGAGAGAGAATGAAATCGATTGTATCAGGAAAGAGTAAGTCATTCGAGAGTGTTGGACGGCATGCACTGTCTGGCTTGTGGCCTAAGTGTTGTACAGGCTGGAAAATAAAATAGACAGATTCAGTAATAAAATACACTTGTGAAAAAATACACACATTGGAAGTGACCACTAGTGACAGACTGCATTTAGGCTTCATCCCATCGCTAACTAACTATAACTCCCCCCTTTCTCTCGTTCTCTCTTTCTCTCTCTCTCTCTCTCTCTCAAGGCCACCGATAATGATTTTGGCACCTTCGGTGTTGTGCGCTACTACTTCAGTGACGAGCCTGACCAGTGAGAAAATCTTTCATTTATTTATGTTATGCAAAGTCATTTTCCTATAGGAATCTTCGCTAATTGGTACGGCCTGTGCAACAGATTCTCCCTGGACCCTGACACGGGCTGGGTGACCCTGAGGGGTCGTCTGGATTATGAGTTGACGCGTCGGTTCACTCTGACGGTCCTGGCTCGTGACGGAGGCGGGGAAGAGACCACAGGACGTCTACGAGTCAACGTAATGGACGTGAATGACAACGCTCCCGTCTTTCAAAAGGACGCTTATTCAGGTTCATTGATGGAAAACCAGCAAGTCGCTCAGCAAGTGGCCAGAGCACGGGTGAGTTGCGAAATCATGGCAGTTCATTGATGGATCCAACCACGTTATGATATTTTCATGACTTATACAGTACCAGTCAAAAGTTCTTATTTAGTGATCTTTCCTGATTTTCATTTCTTCCCAAATTGTAAAACAATACTGAAGGCATTCAAATATAATGTGCAATAATCTGCTTTGAACAGTTGATATTGAGATGTATCTGCTACTCATGATACAACTCGTAAATCCTTCATAAAGGCTCTGATCTGAGGTGCTGGTTGTTAATTGGTGATTTCTTAGGCTGGTACCTCTAAATGAACTTCCCATCCACAGTAGTGGTAAGTTTTGGTCTTGCTTTCCTGGGATGGTCTTTAAGAGAGCCAATTTTGATACTTGATGGTTTTTGTAAATACACTTGATAATACCGTTCTTGCAAGAACTGCTCCAGAACCACGTGGTGTCCTGTTGTTGTCACTAATATGTGTTATTTCATAGGTTTGAAAATATAGATCCAGAATAGATTAAAAAAATCATCTAGAATCTCAAAAATAAATCACTTAACAAAAAATATTAAATTTGAAGGTGTTTTCCAAACGTTTGACTGGTACTGTTCATGCCGGATTTCTTTATTCTGTCGTTTCCAGTAATCATGACCCAAGTCCACAAGGAGTCAGATCACAGACTGACACATTAACAAGATAATAATCTGTGTGAATAAACAGGCAGACTGAGGTCAGAGCCAGAAAATATGTAAGACAGCTGTAGAAACTGGGAACAGTGAGACCATGGCATAGAACTGATTATCAGGACTTTCTTGTTAGTATTTATTTATTTATTTATTTATTTGTCTAAACACTTAAGCCACTGTAAGGTTTGGTAAATATGGCTCGACACCTTAAATGTAAATGTTTTGTCTACTAGGGTTGTGTGTGTGTGTGTGTGTGTGTGTGT
>JAOVVA010000041.1:3471307-3500100 GCA_028565275.1 Leiocassis micropogon
ACTAAATATGTATTTGTAGTTTCTTTTACTGCTTTTAGCCTGCTAGTATGTGTGTGTGTGTGTGTGTGTATGTGTCTGTGTATGTCTGTCTTTAAGGCCGCAACTGCGTGTACACTTGTATGTGCGTATTTGTATGTGTGTGTGTGTGCGCATATGAGGTTTTAATATGTACAGTAGTTGTTTATTTTACTTCTTCTTTAAGGCTGCAACTCTCTATATATGTTTGTGTGTGTGTGCGTGTGTGTGTGTGTGTGTGTGTGTGTGTGTGTGTGTGCGCATGTGTGGGTACAGGTCCAGGCCACAGATGCAGATCAGGGAGAAAATGGCAGGGTTCTGTACCGAATTCTCTCAGGTGAGTTTTTTTTTTTTTTTTTTTGCTTCGCGACTTGATATCCATCACATCCAAACTTGACCACAACCCCAGAAAACACAACAACACGCAGTAGAGCGATGGCATGACGCGCTGCAAAAACGCAACAAACAACGACGCCAAAATAAGCACACAGATCAATAAGCACAAAAACAGATAAAAGGATGTCATGAGAAACCGCAGGCATGTAAACACAGAGAAGGGTCTAAACCACAGAGCACTGGCTAGTACGACGCAAGGAGGAGACTTCCTTCACTACTGCTCGTGTGTAGAGCACTTCACTGCTGCTGACTGTGTGCAGATAATCACCTCTACTTACTATATTATCTGACTGTGCACTGTTGGAATATGGGTAGAGTGGGTGTGGTGCTGATGATGTGTGTGTGCATCTCACCAGTCCTGTCCACACCCTGCGTGCGGTGTGTAACAAGTACGATTTGCTATAATAACAGAGCAGGTGAGTTCTCCCAGGGATAAAAAATTTACTGCTTACATTCACTACAGTCCGGTGTATTGACGAGTGCCGAGAGCCCGTTGTGCGTCAGGAGGATTGATGCGGACGGCTCGGAGACGGCCGTGTTACTTACAAGCCGCAGCTTTTGTACTGTAAATGTGCTACCCCTCTGGTCAGCTACTTTTGCTTGTTTCGCGTCGTTGTGGTCTGCATGTCAAAGTCATGAATCATAGGGAACTCTCTGCATAGAGAGACAATAGTTTTATTCTTCAGTCATACTGTACATTCACAAAGTGGGCCATGAAGGTTGTGGTTTAATAACTGCTTCTCGGCGCATACTATATCAGCACCACACACACACACACACACACTCTCTACCATATTAGTGTTGCTTGTTTTCCGGGTTGTGGTCCACCACACACTGAATACTGTATTTCACTTGAATTATGCAGTAGGCAAACTGTCCAAGGCCACACGAGCTCTACCTGTGATTCTTTAGTCTTTTTGAACTGACTGTGTGCAGGTTTAATAGTGTTTGTGTGTCTCTGTTGTCTAGGTAACAGCGGCGGTCAGTTCAGTATAGACCTTCTGTCCGGCCTGATCACTCGAGGACAGCGGGCTCTGGACAGGGAGACGAGCAGCTCTCACCTGCTGGAGGTGGAGGCGTACAACAGTGACCAGGGCAGCATGCGCAGCTCCGTCAGGGTGTGTGTCTGTGCACACATGTAGAGACTTGAGCTATGTGCTTTATATCCAGTGCCTTGCAAAACTATTTATAACCCTTGAACCTTTCCACCTTTTGTCACATTACAATCACAAGCGTTAATGTATAATATTGGGATTTTTTATGATGGACCAATGCAAAGTGGCACATCATTGTGAAATGAAAGGAAAATGATAAATGGTTTTGAAAATTGTTTACAAATAGATATCTGAAAAGTGTACTGTGCATCTTTATTTATTGTCCTTCTGAGTCTCTTCCAGCTTTGCACATCTAAATTTTCGCCCATGCTTCTTTGCAAAATAGCTCAGTCACATTGGATGGAGAGCATCTGTAAAAGTTTTGCCACAGATTTTCAATTGGTCATGGGTGTGGACTGGGCCATTCTAACACATGAATATGCTTAGATCTAAACCGTTCCACTGTAGCTCTGGCTGTATGTTTAGAGTTGTTGTCCTGCTGGAAGGTGAAGCTCCACCCCAGTCTCTCTGTATTTGGCTTCATCCATTTCCCCCCATCTTCGGATCAACTCTGACCAGCTTCCCTGTCCTTGCTAAAGAAAAGCATCCTCACAATATGATGCTGCCACCACCATGCACAGTGTTAGTTTTCTGCCACACATAGCATTTTGCATTTGGGCCAAAAAGTTAAATTTTGGTCTCATCTGACCAGAGCACCTTCTTCCACATGTTTGCTGGCTTTCTTTCAACTTTATATATTTTCTTTATATATATATATAGCCATCATACTTTTTATCTATTCATAATTACAAGGTATATTTACGAATATAACATCCATTACATCAGCTGTATCTTCTAATTACGTAAAAAAAAGAATGTACAGTACAGTAGCTTGGAATTTAACCAAGAAACCGCAAAGCTCTTACTATAGAAATGATAATATTTTAGAACAAGCACATTAATTCACAGCTGCTGTTGTGCAAAATGAATCAACAATACCTTCTGACTAATCAAACTCGCACATTCTCATTTACGGTATCAAAAAGTGATTTTAAAAGTTATAGAAATATAAATCCCCTAATCCATGCTCCAAAAGACTAGTGGAAAGTCTTCGGAAGGTCAAAGGAAGTTCTTCACCCCCTTCTGTCTCCCTCAGGTGATTGTGTATGTGGAGGATGTAAATGATGAGCGTCCCGTATTCACCCAGCAACAGTACAACAGACTCGGCCTGAGAGAAACAGCTGGAATCGGCACCTCTGTGATCGTCGTACGAGCTGCTGACCCAGACACAGGTGCGTAGAGTGTTTTCCTTTCCTGACGTTATACTGTAGTATTGTGTGTATACAGACGATTAAATGTGATTTAAATCTCAATGTAATTCTTGATTCCCACTGATCCCAAGCACACCTTAAAGCTGTTTGGATTTTGTTGTATTGGAATTCAATATTTTCTCCATTTTAACAGATCCATGGCTGCAAAACGCTCTAACAGCCCTTGCAACGTGCCTGGCACTAGAGATGAGTAATTAGTTAACATGCCCACTGTGGCATTAATGGTTTCCTGGTGATGCCACATTGTTTTGTTGACAGCATAGTAAAAATGCATCCACTCATCTTCCCAGCAGATCATGTAGGATGTCAAAAGGAGCTACTTAAGAACCAGAAAGGCAGTGCTCACAATGGGCTCGTCGTCTTGGTTTGATTTGTGTTTTTTCCTCTTTTCCAGCCTATTTTTGAGAACATGGCAACCTGCATGTTATGGGGTTTTTTTTTCCCATTATTGCCAGTGACGCACAACTCCTAGGACATCTGTAATGACTTCCCTGTCTCACTTCCCTGTCTTAGACACTCTGGTGTGTTATTGATATTAGCTGAAGAGCTGAGTATGTTATTTGGCTGTCAGATAAACATTTTTCAAGGCAATGTACAACCGAGGTAGAATACAATCCATGCTCAGGGTGGGTAAATGAGCTGACAGTCACGCAGTCCTGCAGAACCTCTGCACAAGCTGACCAGAAACAAGTGTGAATTAGCAGTAGGAAAAAACAGTCACATGTAAAAACTATGGTCAGAATACATGCTGTTCGTCAGTCATGCAGCAGTCAGACTATCTCATAATGACCTTTTTGCTGACATTTGCTTTTTTGGATTCTCCATGTTTCAAACAATGCAAACGCACCCTCCATTAAAGCTAGACGTCTAAACCAGTCGTCCTCCTGCCTATCAAGTTAATGATGGTTGCTGTAATATTCCTGTGGTTTTCACACTTCTGATTAACACACCACTAATACACCGGCCTAAATCATCACTCCAGGCATGACTAATAAAGAAGAGTGTTAAATAAAAAATTTGTGATCCCACATTAATCACGGCTCTACAGACAATCAGTGAGCGGAAGGAGCGAACAGCGCTGTCCTCCGAGTGTGTTACGCCACCCCCAACGGTACAGTACGTGAGTGAGCAGTTAGAAAAGATGCAGTCGGTTGGCGTCACATGGTTCGGAGGAAATACATGATAGTTTTCAGCCCTCCCGACTGAATGGTAGTAGTAGCCTTAAAGCGGGAGCCCCCTAGTGACGGGGAGGAATTGGACACGACTAAATTATTGAGAAAAATTGGGGGAAAAAAAAAAGTTTTTTGATTAGAAAACTTTGAAAACTATGAAATATATTATTGAAAGTGGACAGATTATGGCGTACTGTTACAGTGACTCTTCCCAGAGAGGGCCTTCCACCAAAACAAATACTGCATAACAATAATAATAATATATATGATATAATCATACACTGTATAAAAAGAACTTGATAAACCCTCTGTGACATTTCCCGTAGGTTTCCTGAAAAACAGTTTTGAAGGTCAAATGTGCAAGCTCTGGTTGTCGCCATTTTGGCAGGAGCTGATCCCTGTTAAATCTCAGTTACTCCATAAATGGGCATATGGGTGGACTGAACAGAGCCTGGCTGTCGGTTGGAACATGCCTACTTTTGTCAATTTCCAGCTTAGCTTAGCTAATATGCTATGGTGGGTAACGTTAATTTACATGCTAACATCTTTTTGCGTTTAACTGATGAGTTGCATAAAAATTCACCACCACAACCTCGTGGAGCTGTTATGAATAGGAAATTTTGCTATATACTGCAAATGTTTATAAAGTTGGGGGTTTTAACATGGGGCTCTGTGGGGATTGACTCACATTTAGAGCCAGTGGAACTGCACATTTTGGCACTACTCATTTTTCAGAGCCAGAGGTTGCCCCTTGGATTTAATCAATCTGTCTCTTTTTCTCTGCATCTATGTCTAGGGGACGGAGGTGCTGTATCCTACGCACTCATCTCTGGT
This sequence comes from Leiocassis micropogon, assembly GCA_028565275.1. Taxonomy (NCBI): domain Eukaryota; kingdom Metazoa; phylum Chordata; class Actinopteri; order Siluriformes; family Bagridae; genus Leiocassis; species Leiocassis micropogon. The sequence continues at coordinate 3,476,150 of JAOVVA010000041.1, forward strand.
TCTGACCGTAAATTCGAAGTGGATATCAGTACAGGACTAGTGACCACTGTGGATTATCTCGACTATGAGACCAAGACCAGCTACCTGATGAATGTGTCAGCAACAGACCAAGCTCCTCCCTTTAACCGGGCCTTCTGTACTGTATACGTCACTCTGCTGAATGAGCTGGATGAGGCTGTGTCCTTCATGATGGCCGGGTATGCAGCATCCCTGAGGGAAAATATCGCCACGGGAACAGAAGTGATCCAAGTGAGAGCTCAGTCAGCTGATAACCTGAATCAGCTGACGTATCGCTTCGACCCCGATACGTCGCCCGCTGCTCTCGCACTGTTCAAGATAGATGCTGTCACGGTGAGAAACCATAACCTTCTAAACGTTTGGCTTGTTTTTTTTTTCATAGAAAGCCAAGGGAACACTTCTTAATTTTAAATATATGTTACAGAAGTGTTTGCTTTATTTTGAGCCCATGTAAAATAGAAGTGACCTCCATGTCCGTTCCAAGAGATGGTTTAGCTGCATGTGACATCCACTGTTAAGCAGCAGACAAACATGATGCACAGTTTAATATGTTAAAATCTATGAAATACTCCAAGAACGTTGCATTTTCTTTATCTTACCGTGTGTGTGTGTGTGTGTCTGTCTCACAGGGTCGAATCACTGTGACTGGTCTGATAGACCGAGAGAAGGGCGACTCTTATACTCTTACAGTGGTTGCTGATGACGGAGGGCCTAAAAGAGGATCCACTGTGGTAAACTTTTGTAATCTGAATTTAACAAAATGCTGCCATAAAGTATTAAAATGTACATACATACATGTATAACCAAAATGCTTTCTCATTATTTTTTCCCCAAACTACTGTCCATTTGTAGAAGGTAAGAAATGGTTTATTACGTATGGACTGTTTGTTTTAGCCTGCACATAAATCTGAAATCATTTTTGTAACTATTACAAAATCTTTGTTAATCACGTTTTGTTTTGTTTTTTGTTGTTGACAGGTGTCTATCACCATTCTTGACGAGAACGACAACAGCCCCGAGTTTGACCTTACGTCAGACTTATCGGTGAACGTTCCAGAAGATACGCCGAACGGCCAGAGAGTGGCCATGGTGACTGCACGGGATAAAGACGCCGGGAGGAACGGACTGGTGAGAGACAAAAAGTGTGGTGTCAGTCCTAGTAGGATTGAGTAGGATCTGAGATAACATCCAATCAGGAATAAGGCCACACTTGGACTTATTTAGACATGGAGTCAGCCATTTTTTTTAGAAGACTTGTTGATCCTCCTGTTTCTCATTCCTTTTTATTCTCTCCTCCCAGGTAAACTTCACGCTGGTTGCAGGAAACATGAGGGATATATTTGAGATCCGAACCATCAACAACACCTTCGGAGACATTTATGTAAACGCTCCTCTCGATCGAGAAGCAGTGGACCGCTATCTGCTTAAGGTGAGAACTAATCACGTCTGAGATCCACAACACACACGCCTCATTCATGACACACGCCTTGTTACTGTTACTGGGGTGCACGCTGTTGAGGAAAGCAACAGAGGCGTCAACTTGCACTTGATTTATAGATAGGGGTTTGTTACCGGCAGACATTTGGCAAACTTACTAACCCTTCACATTCTCACCTTCACATTGCGAAAGGCTTTACTCCAGTGTTCCTATGGTTGCTTTTAATCTTGTATAATTTCTCTTTGTTTTGATAACTTTTACTTAAACATTTCCATGTACTGGAAACTACAATTTATTAGTTATAAGTTACAGACTTTTATGAAACTCCATGTTGTTCATGATCATTTGGAAATACTTAGCATGACCAAATCTATAGTTATTGTAAATGAGGGGCACTTAACATGCAGAATTACATGTTTTTACAGGATGCGTGTTACTGTTGCCAAATTTTTATTTAAAACAATCATTTCTGAGCACATTCAGTGTTATATGAGTGATGTGATGTCACCTGACATTAACCAGAGTTACAGCTACCACCCCAAAGTTTATTATATTTCTATTTCTAAGTGTTTAATAAAGCAATGTTGTTGGTCTTACGGCTGCTCCCGACAAGGGGTCGCCACAGCGGAATACCCGTGGCACAGGTTTTACGCCGGATGCCCTTCCTGACGCAACCCTCCCATTTTATCCGGGCTTGGGACCGGCACTGCATCCAGTGGCTGGGGTTTGGGCAATGGCAGGGTATTGAACCCGGGTCTTCCGCACGGCAGGCGAAACACCTACCACTGAGCCACCAGTGCCCTGTTTAATAAAGCAATATCACACACGAATTAGTGCTGTTGTGTCGTATATCACCACTGATATTCAGCACAATAGCATGACCTCAGGTGTGATATTGCTTTTCTATATGAGTTCCATAAACACCATTTTATCAACAGAATATGATTTGTTTGTTTATTTAGCCAGTTGTTTTGCTCCTCCAACACATATCCTTTCACATCTGGTAGAACTAACTAACCATGACTGGCGGAGTTAGTGTCATTACCAGGGGTGAAAGTGGTTTTAAATTCTTACTAAAGTTGAGGAGAATACACCAAAGAAGTGGTTTACAAGTCCTGTTTTTCTTGATATTTACACTTATTCCACTTTAGAATATCAGCTACATTAACCAAGTTAAATCCCAAATGGAAAGGCACTAAGTAGGGTGTATAATGTAGTGCACATGATAATGTGTTAGGGATTTGGGATTCAACCTAGCAATAAAGGCTAGTTAGCTTTGTGTTACCCGTGAACCAAACAACTCGGACAGTTTAGAAGCAATCTGGAACGACTTAGAAGCAATTATTAAGCAGACAAAGTGTTGTTTAAGATGACATGACGTTATCAGATGTGCTTACTTTCTGAAAGTGCTTCCGTGACTGGTTCTGAGTGTGGGTTTTGGCAAGCAGTAACTTGCTTCTCAGTATGGCAGATCGTACTGACCTACTTTCACCTATGCTGCGACTACAGTTAGTGTAATTATTGATTGTAGAACACCTGTGACGTTGAATGCTATAAAGTTAAACATCCCAGTGCATCTCGTCCAATCAGATTACTCGGTTGGAACTAACTGTCGTATAATTAATGTTATACCACACTTGGGGAGAGTTTTAAATTTGATTAATCTACAACAAGTAGTTAATTTTAATGTTCTGGAACGTCGCCTGTGCGATCCATTTAAGTGTCCCTGTGCTACTATAAATGTGGTATTAGAACTACTGTACTGTAGTGTGTAATATACAGTAAAACCATAAAAACTAGAATAAAGTGTACGGCAATTTTCTTCAAGCCAATCAGAAAAAAAGCTTCTTTGTTTACTGTAATACAATTACTTGCTCTTGTTGTTCAATGCCTTGCTTTTTGTCTCCAGCCTTTACAACCCGAGCTCACACATTTAAATTCTCTGTTCAGGGGCCTGCTGGCGATCCCTGAAACCCAACCACAATGAGAGACAGACGGTTCATTGTCATGGCCTTCAGACTTTCAAACTTCATCCCACAGTATTTCCTTATACTTTGCATGTGTGTCCAGGTTCGGGCCATAGATAGCGGCTCCCCGCCTCGTTTTACGGATCATTCTCTGACTGTGAATATCGTGGATGTAAATGATAATCCTCCTGTTGTTCAGAGCCCTCGCGGCTACAACGTCAGTGTCAGCGAGGTGAGTGCAAATTCAGCATGCCAAGTAAACCCCATTAGAGCCTTGGGGGCTGAAAGCAGTCAGTAAGAGTCTGTTAACCAGGACAAAACAACTATCTTGTGTGTTTATTCATAAATATGCTTTAAATTCCTTAAAAAAAGTGACATGAATAAATTTTTTCAACTAAATTTTGAAATTGATTGATAACTCAAACCCTTCTGATTAATAGCCCAGAACCTTTATCGCTGACCTTGAACCACTACCATATACTGTACACGTGTGTATCTCTCTGTAGAATGTAGGTGGGGGTACGTCGGTCTTGCGTGTCGTAGCTACAGATCGAGACATCGGGGCCAACGCCGTGCTGTCATATTACATCACAGACGGCAACCAGGATTTAACGTTCAGAATGGACCGTATGAGCGGAGAGATCGTGACCAGACCTTCACCTCCTGACAGAGAGAGACAGCAGCAGTACACACTCACGGTCACAGTGGAAGACGACGGCATGCCGCCACTGTCGGTGAGTGAGTCTCGTCTTACAGTACAGTATGTGTTATGCATGTGTGTAAACAGAAACAACAACGCTGTTTGTGCTAATGATGATTCAGTGTCAGTAATATTATTTTAATCATGGTAACTTCCTCTCTATGGGTCCTCTTTGGGGAAATTCCCTGACCAGTACCGTATAAGGTCATGTGTGTGTAAGAAGTTGAGTCTAGTGGAGGAGCTAGACAGCTACAACACAGACTGTATTCAAGCAGCAGAAGCGGGACATGAGCAAAGACTTTGCAATCTGATGCAATTTCCTTTTAAGACCCTGACAAGTAACGCAAAGCTCTTAGAAAGAAAATATTTTTTTTTAAATACCCCTGGTCGTTTTGTATTGGTCTGGGAGCAGATCGCTTGAATATTTCTACGATACGTAAGCTCTTCTCTATTAAAATGTTAAAGCACTATCACTGTCCAATATGGCGGTGCTGCTCGACCACTCACTAGGTATAGTCACTTTAATCTACGCTTTTGCTTTGGTTTTCTTCTTCATTCAGGAGCAGCATTGCAAGTGTGTTGATAAACTAACAGCAGCATAAGTTTCACCCATTATTTAATATAAAGACCTGAACTTCTAGTGAACTCGAGTGAACTCGAACTTGAGTGAATCTGTGGTATGAGTGATGCCAAAGCTGGGTATTTAAACCAAAGAGGCATGTAGATCTGTTGGCACATTTACCAATTACCATTTACAGGAAGTATATACTGGCAAACTACAAAAACAGGAAACCCACAAGTGTGCTTTTTTCTGAAACAGGAAGTCACAATTTCAAATATTCCGCTAGTTCCTGTTTTAGGTTCTTGCAGTCTGCTCACATAGCCACATACGGAAGAACAAATTGTTCTTGAGTCAGTGACTGTCTGATTAATTGGTTGGATCCAAATATGACTTTAAATCTTTATTGCACAAAAGAGAAAACAAATATATATATATTTTTTTATAGTTTACAAGTTTTACAATTACAAAATATAATGGAGAAGCATTTTATAGACAGTCATATACAAAGACACACAGATGCAGAATAACAGTTTCATCGTCCCAAATCTACAGTGAAATAAACCGCTATTAATTATCTGTAATTCCATTCATGTATCCGTGCATTCATCATCTATCTATTCATCTATCTGTCTATTCACAATCTACTGTATTTATCTATCCATCCACACGATATCCCAATACTCTCTCTCTCTCTCATTCTCTCTCTCTCACACACACACACTACAATATATAATACATTTATATAAAAATAGAAACCCCAAAATATTTATTTAACATCTTAAAGCTGTGTGAAATTGTCTTTGGCTGTTGTAATAGTTTGTCATAATTTAAAAAAAAAAAAAAAAAACTATTTCAATCTGTTGATCCTTAGCACACTGACACCTCACATACACATGGGCTGCCATAAAACCACGACAGGCAGAGATCAAAAGGGGACAGAGCCATTTCTGTCTCAGCGTTCAGAAAAAAAAAAGACATAAATGGGAAGAAAAAAAAAAAAAAGTAAATGTGAATGTCTAAGACAATGTTCTTCTTAAACTGACCCCCAGTCATCTCAGCTGTGGAAAATTCAGGTCTGTCTGTGAAAAAGCACCTCCTTACTACAAAATGAGATGAGACCCAGCCCGTCCTGCCCCCTGAAACAGGTGGAAAAATGAGTGTGTGTTTGTGTAGAAGGTGACGATGGGGGGTTTGTTGTCTCTTTTTCATCCTGGTCATAGAGAAAGCATGAGGATGGAGGAAGGTACCAAAGACAGAGAGAAAAAAAAAGTGCAGGGCATTTCAGGGGCATTGAGAAACACACCTCAACAGATCTTTGCAGGTCTCTCCAGAGAGTCCGTCCTACAATGGTTAGATATCAGGCGACTCCGGGATTGGCTCTGCAAAACAACACGATCACATTAGTATACACACGTATGCAAATGTTCTCATAGTAACATGCTTTTCTGTTGCACACACACACACACACACACACACACACACATGCACACTCACTGCGCAAGCATGTCAGTATTTCTTTCCATTTAGTAGTTCCTTAATTTTTTTTTTTCTAAAAAAATGTTTTCGTTCTGCTTGTTGTTAAAATAACAATTACTTCAATCAGGTTACAGTTAAAATACTGTACATTTATTACACTTTATCATTCGATCACTGCATGTCCGGAACTTGTTTTGTCTCAGTTGAAAATAAAAAAACAGTCATGATGCGGAGAAAACACAAAGCCAACCTAAACAAAACAAAGTTTCAACCTAAACACTTCCTGTGTCAAAAACACTTAAAGCTACAGCTTTCCTTATGACTGTCACAAACCACTGAAACTGGAGACTCCTTCCAAAAATGTTAAATAAACTTCTTACACCATTATGTAAATTCTAACACGCATTTATGTAAAACATCGGCTAGACATGTACATACACCAGTGGCGAAGTTTTCAGACTCTTTCAAGTTTAATACAGTTTATTATTCAGTATTCAAATTCAGTATTCATCACTTAGGATTGGCATGATACTGTGATATTGTGAATGATACTACTGTATGAGCTTGGCACACATTTTTCTTTTCAAAATTTTTTTTTTCATTCATCTTGGCAGAATTGTTTAAGTTGAGCCAGGTTGAATGGACACAGTCATTTTCAGGTCTCTTCGGAGATGCTCCACTTGGTTCAGGTCAAGGCTCCAGGACTTTCACAGAGTTGTTCTGTGCTCTTCCTTATGGTATATACAGTACTTTGGGTTGTGGTCTTGTTTAAATGTAAACAGTCGCCCCAGCCTGAGACCATGAGTACCCTGGAGAAGGATTTCACTCAGGACAGCACTTTTTCTTTTTCCTGGATATTTTCCTAAAAGTCCCAGTCACATGATGCTGCCACCACCATGTTTGAATGTAGGGATGGATTTGATCAGGTGAGGCCTGTGTCATCAGACCAAAGGATTGTGTTTCTCATGTTCTGAGAGTCCTTCAGGGGCTTTTTGATGAACACTCATTGTTGTGTTATGTGCATTTTAATGAGGAATGGCTTCTGTCTGGCCTCTGTACCATATAGGCCTGATTGGTAGAGTACTGCAGTGAAGGTTGTCCTTCATCCCCTATTACTCACTTGAGTTTGGCTGAGTGTCCAGATCTGGATAGACTATTAGTAGTTCCAAAGCTCTTCCATTAGAGAATGATGGAGGATGTCATGCTCTTGGGTGCTTTCAATGCTGCAGAAGGTTTCTGGTATCAATTTTGACTCAATCCAGTCTCTTAAGTCTACTGATAATTCTCTTGACCTCAGACTTTCACTCTGACATACAACATCTACTGTAAGACCTAATATGCTGTACACAGGTGTGTGCCTTCTCTAATAATGTCCTATGAATTAAGTTAGGCACAGGTAGACTCCAAGGACTATTGATAAGGGCAGGATGCATCAGAGCTCAGTTGCAAGTGTCATAACAAGGGGTCTGAAAACTTTCTGTCGACAATGTATATCCTTGTGAATGAGCGGTTGCTATAGAAACCGAAACAAGGATTAGAACTACTGGATTCAATAAATCTTGATTGATTTGAACGAAATGTCTACACACTGAGCAATATCCCAACAAACCTGCATTGTAGCCTGTAACACCTTGTAGCTTTTGTGTGTACGTTTGGGTTACAACATCTACACGAAGAGTGGAGCAACTTATGAAAAGCCATGAAACACTTTCCCAGAACCAGAGATTGCAGGAACAGAGCAGAAAACAAGAAGTGGGTCGTTGTGTAACCGTGTACAGTTGTGAAAACGAGCGCTTCGCAAAAGGTCGGCGGCGAGGTGGGGGAAATCTGAATTTCATCTGCTCTCCTTCAGGCCTCCACATTAATCACCATGTTGGTTTATTTACTCCATGTTGTCCTTCTCGCATCATCTTTGATGAATATTGCGAATATTAACCAAGATTTTACATTCTAGGGTCATGTGTCGCCTGTGGGTGTGTTACAATAGTTAGTGCTGTGAGCCTCATGAGCTCCTGATGAAGAAAATCCATCAGACGTCTTTCTTTAATTATTCTAACCAAATTTTATTTTCAATTCCATTGCTTTTAAATGAAAACGTGCTAATAAAGGCCATGCATGTTCTGATGTTCAGCCTGCAGATAACCCCTGGCTATCATTGTGCTTTATCAGCATTCGTACAAAAACAGCATCCATGAGTTTCTCTTCCATTTTTCTATAAATCAAACCACAGCCTAAACGAGCTTCATGAGAACCAAAATAGGAAGTAAAAGTTGCTAGTAGGGATCTGATGTTCGAGCAACCCGCCCGCTTGGATTAGTTGTTTCCTTTCGAACTTTAGCAGCTCTTGAGTGAGCAAGTGTCACACACTTAAAATAAATATGTGTTTGTGTTTCTGTGATCATCATCGCACTGATCTGAACGGCCGCTGCGTTTGGAGAGCGCTGACCTCACCTGAGCAAACACTAATAAATTTCACTATGCACTACGCATTAACAAAGTTCTAAGATGATACTCTGTACAGGATATAATGCAGATTCGTAGTGGCTCGGGGGATACAGAGCAAACACAGTTTCTTCTTTCAAGAAGCTTCTTTGAACTGACATGAGACGTATAAGTAAGGCAAAGGTCATTCATTGGCCGGGGAAATGAACTCGCACACCTACACATTGTAGTCACTTTTGTGTGTGTGTGTGTGTGTGTGTGTGTGTGTGTGTGTGTGTGCGTACACATATGTCTCATCTGTTTCCAGATGTTTCTTTCCCTGTAGTGACCAAAATCCAGACTATAACCAGGATCAGACTCTATTAATACAGGGAAATACTTACAGCTGTGTCTCCATGTGTGTGTGCTCGTGTGTGTTTACCGTTACTGCTGACTAATTTCAATGGAAGTGTTGTAAACAGTGTGTGTGTTGTAAAGACCAGTACGTCTTTTACATAATATTTGCATATTCAAAATCATTCACAAATCCATACTTAAATGTTTACAAGCCCATGTTTTATGTAGTTTAATCATTTACCAGTTAAACTGCATAGATATAAAAAGAACATGTATTTTCTAGCTTTATTTTAAGCCGGCAATTAACGGAAGCACCGTATTCATCATATAAAGCACTTTAATGGCGACATTCTGCACGACAACAACACTGTGCCCTTATTCTACACCCTTTCAGTCAACACATTTGTGTGGTGCTGTGGCTAAACCCTTCCAGCGGTGAAACTCTGACATTTTCAACTATATATAGTTCTGCAAACATGTTTTCCTGAACTGAAGTGTGTTTCTCTTCTGCAAGTACTTGCACGTAACCCCAAGTAAAGCACAAGCATCTGAAAGTGCATGTGTATGTTTTGGCTCTTACCATGCGCGGGGAAAAACACGTCTCCTTGTGGGTTCGGGCTAAAGGGGGTGCCAGGATCAGAGAGGAGGTGGCGTCCAGTTTCGGATGACTGTCGGGTCAGAATCTGAGCCACGGTGCGAGACGGAGGCTTCGGAGAATCTCCCATGTACACAGGGTTTTCGTGGCCTTGAGCCTCACTGAAGGAGGGAGAGAGAAATTTTAATTCACACAGTTGTCCAGTTTTGTAGCCAGAAATTGTTGAGTGTCTGAAGTTTCTTTAATTTTATTCTGTAGCTGACAAGTAAGGGAAGCTTATTTCTAAAGTTAAAACTCTTGATTTAGCACAGGCCTAAAAACCACTTAACAAAAAAAGCGATCAATTTTTAACCCTGTGTTTCAAGTCAAACTAGGACTTATGATGAAATTTCTGGTGAACGAGTGCGTAAAACCAATTGACATTTACAGACGACTTCCGGCACAGTACGATGATGAGAGTCGGTGCATGACGATCGCGGACGAGGTGGCACAATACAGGAACTCGATTGGGAGTTATTGCCACATACGCCGTACGGTCTTGACCTCGCTCCAAGCCGATGAGTGTATTAGTGTAGCTGGTGATTATATAGAGAAATAAAGGAAGGTTTAACCCGCGTAACTGTGTTCTGTTATTCTGTATAATCAAAAATCTCGGTTTGACACTTTAAAGCCTGTCGCATGAAAGTTTCATCGTACAAATTTAGCACTAGATGTGCATGTAGTAGCACTGGGTTGCCAAATGTTGGTTTCTTAAATATGGTAGCTGACAGACACCACAGACTGTGTCTCAGGAAAAGGGGAAATGGTAGCTCTGCGGTTCAGGCTTTGGACTACTGAATTCCTGATCATGAGGTGGAGAGCTCAATTCCCATTGTAACTAAGGTGATAAGAAGAAGCCATTTCGGATAAAGGCAACTGGGTTTGTGGAAACAGACCCACTAATTGCACTGTTTGTACATATAAAGCAGTTCTTTCATTTAGTAAAATAGTCATTTTAAATGGTAAAGTTGGCTGCTTAGCCAAAATCTGGATGCGCCTCTCATGACTATTTAGTGCCCCATGGTTACCCATCTATAACATGCTTACTGTCACGTAGTGGGTCAGAAACCACAAAAGCATGTCTGAGTTTATAGCGGTTTTCGGAAGATGTGTAAAGTTTTACACACGCAGTTTATATTGCACAAGAATGCAGGCTATAAGCTTCCCTTAATTATTAGCTACATCTTAGCTTTTTTATTGGAATTCGCTAGAGCACTGCTTTATTTATATTTAAAGGCAAAGAAAAAAAAAAGTGTGCATTTCATTTTCAGTCAAACTATTGTTTTATAGCAGCTGAAGTAGTGATTGTGTGGGAACTCACCTGTCTATGCGAACTAGCTCGTGTGCACCTGTGAGAAGCAGGAAGTGGAAACTGGTCATTGTATGACAGGAAATATAATATCATTGTAGTCACAATGCACGATAATGAAGCGCTATGCCGGATGTGAGGCTCAGTGTGTACAGAGAGCTTCCAATCATTCATAAAGGATGAAGGCTAATGGATTCTGGGAGTCCGCAAGTTATCAAAAACTAAACTGGAACAGATGTTCTATCCGCACAAAACGTTCTGCATGCTATGAGTTATGAGTTATGTGTTTTGACATGTTACATTTGTACATGAAACCATTTAGGAGTGTTTACTCACGTCGGCTGGCGTGACTTATTTGTCTTTGGCGGTACACCAGGACCAGTAAGACAGGCAGACACAAAATACCCATAATGCATGCAGCTGTTGCCAGACCTGCAGCCACTGTACCTAGAGCGTGATAAAGAATAATAAAATGAGCAAGAACCATGTGTGTGAATTTGAGCTTTGTTACATTTTTTTCTTTGTTACTAACCACTTTCCATGCTCTTTGTTGTGTTTAATGTACCTTGGGGAGATGACGCTGTCAGCTCGATGCACTTCTGACTGTCATTGCGGCCTGGGGAATGACATAGATGGTGAACTATACAGTACACTAAAACTAAATCACTAATGGGTGGCCAAAGAGTTAAAAAACAAAAAAATAACAGTTTGGAATCTCATTAATAATGTTCCCAAGATATTACAATTAGCCAAAAGCACCAAGATTACAGTGCATAACTAATTATATTATACAACAGTTGTAGCATTTGATTCCCAAATCTGATATAATTAATTTTCTATAACAGAACCGCTGACAGCTTTGTTGGCTATAATTCAGATCCAGATGAAGCAATAGGAGAACAAAAAAACAGAGTGTGTAATTATATAGTGTTATAACTGTTATAAGACATTCCTAAGCTGTAAATTATATGCTGTTAAAAGCTAAGTGATAGTTTTCAATAACACGAAACAACAGCTGGCAGCGGCCCTAGACGGCGTCTTTCTTACGTGGTGTGATGTTGAGTATGACGTGGCTGTGTGCCCGTTGTTGCACGGTCGGCTTGTGATGGCCGTCCCGCAGTACGTCCAGCGCCAGGCAGCAGTAGCGTCCTTGGCTGGCCCGCGTCACACTCATCAGTGTGACACTGAAGAATGAGGGCTCGGCCTTGTACACGGTGGAGTTGGGGGAATGCAGGCGCTCGTGACAGTGCTGCTCCATGTGTGAGTTAAAGAGCCACACGTGCTGCAGATGGTCAGTGGGATGGTCCAGCGCGCCGGACTGTTTACACAAAAGCGTTACGTTGGCACCTTCCGGGCACACGATGTTGACAAAGGGCACTGAGACACTGAGCGGCTCTGCGTGGAATTCACTCACCGCTGGAGAAGGAAAGAACAAAGAGAAACAATTGTTACTGCTTCTACGGTAGCTTTGATTTCAGTAACTCTTTAACACAACTTTGATAAAAAAAAAAGTCTTTAGTTTACTGGCCAATAGCATTTTAAGGCATTAATATAATACAGTAAGGTCATCTTCATTGAGTTGTAGGTGATTTTAGTCACATGACCTCAAACTTCGATCCTATGACTAACATAATTATTATTAATGCAGGAAATTACCACTGTATCTACTGTACTGTAAATTCAACCCTTGCCTTAATCATACAGTAGTAACCAAAATGTTATGCTTTTTTACTGCAAATGTCATAAACCCCTGACCATCACAAAGCCCTGACACTGGAGACTCCTTCCATAAATAATCAATAACATCTGGTGTCCTCTTTAATTTCATTGTATAAGCTGTTGCAGGTGTAATTATATATACTGTATATAATAGATTTCAGATTTGCAAGTCCAGAGTCAAAAGTTCAGACTTGCTGTTGTTGCTTGAGCAAAGCTTCGTGCACATACAGAACTTTCATAGTGTTTGCGGTCAATTTCTGAGTGGTGTAGGGGTGCAGGTGTGTGTGTGTGTGTGTGTGTGTGTGTGTGTGTGTGTGTGTGTGTGTGTGTGTGTGTGTGTGTGTGCATGACGGAAGCATACCGAAAGAGCACACAACCTACAACTATCAGTCAGCGCGAGCTCGTTACCTAGACTGTGATTCATAACACCTGTGCCAGTCTGCGTGAAGATGCTGAGATGGCATTTCAGTCAAAATGTCAGAATGTTATCGATTTGACTCAGCCGAGAAAGAGACATAAAACCAAAAACAAAACGTGATTTCCCCTGCCAGTTATTTCATATTTTAGTTTTTTTTTTTTTTTTTTTGACAAATAAACCGAAAGTGTCTAGCTCAAGTGGAGTCAAATTTGAAAATGCTTACTTGTTCATAAAACTAGAGGGGAAGTTTTAAACATGGGGTAGAAAGTAAAACACTGGTTAAGTGACAGGAAAAGGGATGTATTTTTAAGTTTTAACACATATAACTTTTAGAAAAAATGTAAGGCTTTTGTTTGAACTTTCTGTCTGTACCATTACTTGTTTTTACTTGAGTGGAAACTAATGTAGCTGTTTTGACGCCATACATAATTTGTCACTTATTCTAGTATATATGCGTAAATGTATTATTATTATTAGTGCTAGTAGTAGTAGAAGTTGTAGTAGTAATAATAGTATTGATATTATTACTCTTACTATTTCAGGGATGGTAAAACTGTACTAGTCAAGTCAGCAGAACTTCTCCCCTCCTCTTTTTCCAGCTATTTGTTCCTCTTTCTATCTCTTCTGTGACATTTCTTGCAGTCGTTTTTTTTTTTCTTTTCTTTTTTTTGCTGGCTTGTCACTTTCGGGCTCTTTAAATCTCCAGACTTCCTGCTCTAAGTTTCAAAAGTTTTGCCTGTCATACTCCCCCGGCAAACTGTTTCTCATCTATCTGCCTTTTACAAAAGCAAAATAAAACTTTCCTCCACTTCTCCAGTACTCCGAATCTAAACATCTCGGTGTTTTCGTGGGACTGACTCATGAGTCATGAATTCAACCACACCCAACAGACCAGTGGCTTTAAAATTACACACATTTTCCGTGCCAGCTGTTTCAGCATTCAATGCACTGCACTCTTATTTTAGTGTTTTCTAGGTTAAAACCAGCAGCGTGCAAAACCAGCAGTCCTGGTGATGCACCACGATTCAGTGTTCACAGATGACTCATTTAACATTTGACCATGCCCCCGAAGAATAACACTTTCAGTAAATGTGACCGCAGCGTTACTGTGGTGCTCTCGTAGTGAGCATGTGTGTGTGTGTGTGTTGGGGGGGGTATGATCATGATGATAATGAATGATAAATTAATGTGCAACATCTGTATATTATATAAACCGTAAAGGAGTGCCGGTAGTGGGACAGATACAGAGAGAGGGAAAGTGAGAGAGAGAGAAAGAGAGAGAGAAAGAGGGCGATGCAGAATACTTTCCGGATGTGTGGAAGTGATAGAGGCGTTGTGTTGGTATTTGGAGGGGCAGAGACTTCCTTCCTGCACTGGCCTTGGCTTGTAAAGTGTTCCTAATAAACAACACCGCCTGAAACATTACAACAACAACAACAGCACCATGGGAACTACAATATTCTAAATTACGTACTGTAAGAGGCTCCCTCTTTAACACAGAAGCAACTGTAACTAAATGGCTAAATGGATTTGTTAGCTTTCTTAATTCTGTAAACCTTTCTTTAAATCCATTTGCACTTACAACATTACCTAAACAATCCCATTATTCAATTCAATATTCGTTTTCCTGTAAGAGGTTCAAAAGCAGGTGGCTTAATCTACCTCTGAGAGCAACGAGAACATTTACGAGGGGCTTGAAAACCATCAAGGTAGACAGTTTTCTCAGTACGCCGGAGCCATGATCGGACTGCCTGTCTGATTCACATCTGAAACGCTAGCCTCCCAGGAACTCCTTTACTGGCCCAAACATGTGGAAATGGCTTGGAGTGAGGTCAGGACAGTACAGGGGATGTGGCAATTACTCCCAGCTGAGTTGCTGTAATCTGCAAGTGGTCTTGGTGAATGATTGTGTGTACACTTCCCACAGATACTGTAGATATGTCTCTTCTGCATGTCGTGACAAGTTATCCGTCGATTTTCAAGGATCAGGTGTTCCACTCTCTGAATCTCTGGCAAGTTGTCAGGAAAAACATGTATTACAGTATTATGTACTGTAACATATACAGTAGTGGATGTAGGCAGGGCATCCGCTTTGAGTCTTGTTTCCACCAAGTGAACAAAAAACAGATACATGCTGACCTGATGGATGCTGATAAACAAGTGCAGATGTACTGTAAGGTTGCAAATGTCATATCTGTAATATGTATAAATGAACCTGATGGTTAGTGTTTGTTAACACTGCTTGGTCTGAATTTGCTACCATATGCAGATACATACTGGATGAGAGCTTAAACTCCTTAGCTTATGCACAGGCTCTGATCCTCTGTTGACCTAAGCAGTTCATTGTCAGGGAGTGTGTGCATGTGTGTGCGTGTCTGGCCATCAGGAAGAGCAATAGGAAAAGCATGCTGTTTGATTGCAAGTAGCCGCAGGCCCTGTGCCTGTTCCGGTCTCTCACAGGGACAATAGAGTCAAATCTGATTCAGTTCCAATATATTATCCTCATTTTCCTGACCTTACAAATCTGTGGCCATAATTCCCCTTGCTGCAGGCCGATTTCCACTCACGGGAGAGCATTAACACATTACTTTAATACTGCATTATTCGGACTGGTGGAGCCACCAGTGACCTCATATCCTTCTGCCTGTCCTGCGCAATATGACGACCACGATCATTCTCGCACCGCCCGAGGCTGAATCTGAAGCCCGATTCCCTGATTACACTCTGTGGCTGATACAAAGGCTCATTTCAACCAAGCTTTAACTGCATGAAGAATAAACCACAAACAGTTTCAGGAAGACGCGCTCACGCTGGGCTCCGAGTTAGACGCAGCATAATGAGATATGGTGAGGAAACACTGTGCGCAGTTATAAATAATCCAGCGTAATACTGATGTCGCTTTATTACCAGCATTTGTTTGACACCCCGGAGCAAATCAGAGAACCCTTTGAAGGTGAAATCAGATGATATTGGTCATGCACGACACTCAGTGTGCAGAGAGTGGAGTCTAATTTAACATTGTTCTTAGAAATGATCTAACCGCTTAACTGTTGTTCAGGAAACCATTCGATTTCTATGTACGTTGCAGCAATTTCATTGACCACAACAAGCTACAGAGCAACATTTAAACCAAGATTTTATCCACTCTGTGCAAATGAGATATGTCATATGTATGTAAAGTCATAAATCCAAATATTTGGCTTGAATACTTCCTTGGAGATGTGTGATCACTTGGACGTGATGTCCTACTTTCTGTCTTTGTTAAACAAAGGAAAATTGTAAGTGCAGAAAGCATAACGCTGAACCGTTTCTGATAAAACAGTGATTGAGGTCAGAATGTATTTGCGTAAGAAGGGTGGCTATGATATCACACTCTGATGGTAACAATGCATGTTGCTCTTACTGCAAATCATAAATGAATCATTGTAGTGACCTTCTTTCTGGTGCAAACACAGGGCTCCCCTTTCCAGCACCGTAAATGTGTAGGTTAGAGTCAGGGTTTTTTTTTTTTTGGTTTGTTTGCTTTTTTTGCAGTTGAACTTGAGCTGTTCATTTAAAACACAGTCAAATATACACTGCTCTTCAATCTATAATGACAGCCAACCTGTTTTAACGACATGGACAAATCAATACAGTCTATTCTGAGGTCCTTACTGAACTCTGGAAAGTCAGCTTGTACCGACCGGGCAAAGTAAACCACAGCTGGATGCAGAGGAGATGCCCAGTTGTGATTCTGAGCTCCATATCCGCAATAACTCACAATCAATCCCTTGGTGCTCATGAGCACTGAAACAGCAGGCACAATTCACGTTTATCATCATCATCGTCATCATCATCATCGTCATCATCATCACTCTTCAAGGACACACTCCTCCTGTCCTTCACATATGTCCGCGTGTAAGCGTGTGTAAGAGAGAGAAGCAATGTCTGCGTGTGAACTTCTAACTACGAGCACATTTCTGCTGAAGTCATGCAGGAGCTATAATCTCTCCAAATGTGAAAAATCAAACAAATTGTTGCAGAATGACGCGGCAGAATTCTAGCAAACAATTTTTCGGTTACAGTATATGACACATTGACAACTAATTATTTGAGTTCATAATCAGGTGCACCTGATCATATTTCAGTTTCTTAGTCTGAAGTTTATAGAACTTTACATATTAGGAAGCGAAATTAGAAATTTCACCACATTGAGCAATTTCTCAGGCAGCCACAGGACAAGAGAGTTAACTGTCTCATTCTTATCATCTCAGATCATGAGCTGACCGAGATAGAAACACCAGCCAGGACCGACTGTTGTATATTTCTCTAAAACAACTCCTTAGATGAACCAAGTGAATCAGTCACAAACAGGAACAACCCGATACTTTTGGTGAATTATTTGGCTATCAATGTGTTTTTTTCTCTTCACTAGAGAGTTTCCATCTCTACTGATGTTTTACATCTATAGGTATAGACTTATTTCCCATTTTTATTTTTTATCTCTACCTATTTATATTTATAGCCTGGTGCTTTATAGGCATTTATCTTGGATTATCTAATGTAACCATTTTATATAATTGAGGTCATTATTTCTCATTGTCAAATGCAACTCATATGTGAATGCTCACCTGTATCAGTTTTGTCAAAACGCCTTGTGAATGTGGAATAGCCGAAATATATGTCAAAGGTAATATTTTTATGCTTATTTGTTTCTTCAATATTAAGCCAAATGCTTAAGTATATATATAATAATTATTTTCTTATAGCCTAATTCTTCCTGTGCCAACTACTATATCAATCTAAGTTGCAACCCACACAACATCCTGTTTCCGGGTGTTTTTCCGGGTGTTTTTTTTTTTCTCACTGGCGAATCCAATACAAGCCGATGCAGAGTCATTTAAATAAAGAGAGTTGCGCAAAAGATTCGACTCGCCAGATGTTCCGGGGGGCGGAGCCTGGACGGTTCAGAGGCAGATAACACTGCAGTAAAATCCATCATAACAAAGTTGTAGCAAAAGAGAGGTGGGGGGAGGGCGTTTTTATTTTTATTTTTTGAAGATTATTATTATTATTATTGTTGTTGTTGTTGTTGTTATTATTATTACTGCGCTACAGGCTAAAAAAAGGAAGTGAAGGAAAATTTCATGCATTCATAAAAAAAAGGGGGGGAAACAACAGATCTCCAATTGCCTTCGTGTTTCATCATAATCACAGAGAAAAATCCTGAATAAACATAAAAATGAAAGAGCAGCAAAGTTCGCAGAAACCCGCCCGTGGCTGTGATGCAACTTTCAGTTCAAAGGACTGTTTGTATTACAGGCGACTTTTCAAGCTTGTAAAACGGATCCGAGCAAGTGTGCCTTCAGTCAGGATAATAATGACTGTAATTCCCTGATTAATTATAATAATCTACACTGACCATAAACTGATAAATCCACTAACACTGAAGAATACACCAAACATATGCAAGAATTTGGATTAAAAAAGAAATAAAAGGAAAAGAGAAACCATTGTTCATGTTAGGCTTTTATAAACAGCCTGGAGCTGGGAAAAGTTTACAGTATATTGTGTCTCTCTCTCTCACACACACACACACACGTTGACACACGCTCCCGGAGCGGTGCAGTCGGGCCCGGACTCGCCCTCTCTCTCTCTCTCTCTCTCTCTCTCTCTCAACACTTACCTTTCACAGCCACGGCGAGGTGAAGGCAAAGCCACACAGCCGAAAACAGCTCCATGATCCTCTCCCTGTGCGTCCGTCCCCTTTAACCTCTTAAACGCTGATTCTCCCGCTTTAGATTAAACCAGGAACAGTCGGGTTTCCTGACGACTCGACTTTTCACGCGCGTTTGTCTAGTTTGGCGCAGCGCGTCCCGAGAAGCGCAGAGTGTCAGTGAGTGTGTGTGTGTGTGTGTGTGTGCGCGCAGCTGCTGAGTGTACACACTGCAATCTCGTGCGCTTGTCTTTTGTCAAACACACGCACACACTCACACTGACATACAAGTATCCGCCCCCAAACCCAGACCATCCCCTGTCTGACTGTCTCTGAAAGTACATTTACATAGACCGAAATATCAGGGGGGGATCACCTTTAATCATCCAACTAGTGTTCCTGTACATACGTCTAGTCAAGTTATAATTTTTGTTTTCATCTTTAAAGCCTCTCCACTCACTCAAAACATTTTCTATTATATTAACAGAACATTTTTGTCCTTATAGATATTTATTTATTATGGGTAATTAAATATTTATGGGTAATAGGCTACTACTACTACTACTACTACTGCTGCTAATAATAATAATAATAACTGGGATACTAGTATAGTGACATTAAAGAATCTTGAACAACATTAATAATAAAAAAAAATAATAATAACTCGTACTTGTTGACAATAAAACACCTTGAATCTTTAACAACAACATTATTATTATTATTATTATTATTATTATTATTATTATTATTATTAATAATAATAATAATAATAATAATAATAATAATGATAATTAGTGAGAATAAAGAATCTTTAATCTTGAACAATACTACTACTACTAATAATAATAATAATATATTGGGATACTAGTATAATGACAGTAAATAATCTTAAATCTTGAACCACAACAACAATAATAATAATAATTATAATAATGTTTGAAAAGAAACCTTTGGTATTCTAAATAAATACCTACTGTATATAGATAACTTTAAAAAAAAAAAAAAAGAATTATCATGGACATGATTCAAACAACATATGATTTATTTCACTTATCCTGTGAATAAGTTTAAATTCAATGCTGTAGGTGTTGAGGGTTTTTCTGTTTTATACTCATTTAAGGAACTCATAGAACTGAAATTGAAATTGACCTCCATACCCATTCAACAAATTACTACACATGAGAAATTTTCCATTTTTCCTCACACCAGGGATTTCTGTAATTTGATGATGATTGAAAATGAGCATAAAATGGAGTCAGATCGGTTTGGTTATGTGTGTGCATTTGTTAACAGATTTCACTTTAACTGGCACTGAACTGTTGAAGCAGTTGTTAGAAAACAACATGTCAAACAGGCCAAACGGGAACGAACTAGAAAGACAGATCATTTCAGGATGTGCTAATTTTATTCAAGCGATCTAGCGTTGCCACTGGTTTCACACTAGCACTAACAAAACTGACCTCGCAGCCTGTCTTTCTACGTTCCGAGTAAATGACAGTAATGCAAATGCATATAATCAGCAAAGTGAAAGTGAGTGATGTGGAAATAAAGAAGTAAACAGGCGTATCCCAATGAAAGAATGTTTAAGTATTTAAATAAGTGAGAGAGCGGACATAAAAAAAGGGCAGGTTTCACTACTTATACTAAAGTGGGCGCTATAGATGACTGTACATTTGCATATCAATGACACCTGTCGAACAAAGCCTGTTTTGACTAGACTAAAAAACTACATACATAAATTCAAACAGAAACTTGTTTGTTTACATTGCACACTTTACATGCAACTAGTAGGGACATTCAGATCAAACCAGGACTTTTGATTGTGCGGAATACCAGAAATTACTGCTTCACGTCTGAAACCCTAGCCTCCCAGGAACTCCTTAAATGGCCCAAACATGTGGAAATAACACCCAGCCGAGTTCCTGGTAAATGATTGTGTGTTCCCACTGATAGATGCGTCTCTTCCGCAAGCTTTTATTGATCAGCCATTCTACTCTTTAAATGTTCACCTTGGCTGAATGCCCTTCTTATTAAAAGTTATATTATGATGCATCATTCCTTAATGCATTTTTAAAACTGATTTTCAAAATTGCTTTAAAAATACTGGGTTATAAGAGCAATAAAATATGTGAAACGTGCAGATATCCGACTTGATGTTTCTGTTCGTGTGATTTAGGATATAAAACCTACATATTTCAGAGCTTTTATCTTTTTTTTTCCTGCCTTTTTTAATTTCTTTTCTGGATTGTTTTTCCCCAGAATTGACTATAACACCTGCCTGTACATGTTTTTTTTTCTTCTTTTTTCCTCACTGTACACACTGTATTGTGACTCAGTGAGACAAATTCTGCAGACTCACACACAAATTTATCTTCACTTTTATTCACTTTCCGCTTTTCTCATAATATTGCAAATCCGGTGCCCTTTTCATCTTTGATTCTGCAAAACATACTGTACAAACAGGAAGGACACATTTTACAGATGTTTCACTACATGCAGTCTGTTATCGTGCTCCTCTCTACTCAGAAAACTATGTCAGGAACCTTGACACGAGCCTAAAGATGATGATTATGATAAAAATTGCAAATAAGTGGGGAAATACTTCCTATGTTTGAACAGTACCGTGTTCTGCTTTTTAAAGGTTGCGGTATGTATAAGTACAGATAAGATTTCTGGCAGTGACATTTTGAATAAAGAAGCAGATTAGTAGAATATTTGTCTGGTTTCGGACCTTCAGAGACTTTTTGTTTTTGCTTTTGAGTGCTGATTCTCAGACCACTGGCTTTCCTTTGTCTTGAGCTGCCTTTTCTTATCCTGTTTTGATCAAACTAGCTATTTTCTGTATAAATATTATAACAAATCAGCATATTGTCACAGCACAAAGAATAATAGTGAATTGTAGATTGACGACCGTATTGCATGCTCTCTATAACAATTCAGAAAATATTTGTAGCTCTAGAACAGCAGTAAAAGTACTGGTAGCTCAAAAAGTAAGTTATTGCATCTTACACAGACTACACAGTGCTGTTCTTCATTCTGATGGTCAAAAGTATTGTATTTATTTACCAAACAGCATCATCTACTCCAGAATTTCTGTTATGTTTCCCTGCAGACCTCCACCACGGTGTGGGTTCGTATAATCGACGAAAATGACAACGCTCCAGCTTTTGCTGCAAAAGAATACGTGACAATCCTCACTGAGGGTCCGGACACGGTAGGGGCCACCATTGCTACGGTTACAGCTTCCGACCCTGATGAGGAACTGAACGGTACACTGCGCTACGCAATCGCATTCGGCAACGTGGCTCAAACATTCGGCATCAGTCCCACCACGGTAGCCAAAACCAGATAGCTCTTGGGAACAGTGTGTATTGCCTGCTAATCAGGGTGAAATGTTAAGTGTATGTGTGTGTTAACGCCCACAGGGTCGAATCACAGTGTTGAGAGAGGTGGATTATGAGATCAGTAATGGACGCTACACACTGATCATCACTGCTACTGATCAGTGTCCAATACCACAGCTCAGACTGACATCTAGTGCTACTGTGAGTGATAATTTACCCACGATTTCTGTGATAATGAAATATGAATATATAGATATTTATAGTGTTAGAAATAGAAATTAGAAAGTGCTGTAGAAATTTTCCAGGAGTTTTCCATTTGCATAGGTAGAATTTATAGATTTTAATCAGTGTACTGTTGGTGACTAAAATGGAAACAGTATTCAGGCATCATTTTAAGATATCGTTCTGGTTTTTATAGTAATATGGTATTAATTTTTTTGGTGGGTACATGAATACTTGATAGAGTATACTTTTTTTTAT
Source organism: Leiocassis micropogon (assembly GCA_028565275.1). Taxonomy (NCBI): domain Eukaryota; kingdom Metazoa; phylum Chordata; class Actinopteri; order Siluriformes; family Bagridae; genus Leiocassis; species Leiocassis micropogon. The sequence goes on from JAOVVA010000041.1 coordinate 3,498,688, forward strand.
AGTTTTAAGTATGTAACCTTAAAAACACCACTCAAGCTCATTACAGCATTTCTAATAGTTAGAATTTGCATTATCTATTCACATGTATATTATACTGTATAGACTTCACACTACTAATCGAGCTTTGTTTCCTAAATTATATATTAATTGTTGACCCCTTCCACCTCACTGGCAACTCATACGCACAGTAATGTCATGGTCTCCGATGTTTTGTAGAAGTCAGAAAAATGTTTATAAAAAAAAAACATGGAAATCATTGTAAATGTGGTAATTATTTTATTCATGTCACATGTTTTAGGTGCTAGTGAATGTGATAGATATGAACGATGTGACTCCACAATTCCCAAGGCCTTTCGAGGGCCCTTTTGAGATCACAGAGGGCCAGCCGGGTCCACGAGTCTGGACACTGAGGGCTACTGATGAAGACTCTGGGCTTAATGGAAAAGTGGAGTACAGCATCACAGCTGGAGATCCCAACAGTAAGAGCAGTGTGTGTGTGTGTGTGTGTGTGTGTTCATATTGTAAAGAACTTCTGTTCAATACATGACACTACTTTCTATTTGACAACTGAGACTGTGGGAAAGTAAACAAATGCCATATTCATGTTTATTCTGGTTTCATATGTACTGTAGGTATAATGGATATAATAATAAGAAGAAGAAATACACCAGAGTATTTAGCTATGGGATAAACATTCTGAAACTTCTCAATATTTAGATCATCATCTGAAATACAGTATAGTTCACATTGTGTAGTTAAATAAATCTCTGTACAGTTTATTTTCACTCCTGAGCAAATAAAAAGTTATTTCCCTTATAAGTTTCAGTCTTACAAATGTTTTTAGTGGTACAGTAATTGCCCTAAAATAAGTAGAGAGTTTGTGACCTATGAAATATGATGTGTTACTCGGCTGTTATTCCAATTATAGAGTGTTTTGCATGTGAACGTGAGCGTGTCGCCGGGGAAACCCCTTCATGTGGTGAAATAATGGCAAATTCTGATAAGTGAGGTTCTGGAAACTACAGACTTTGCTGAGCTGAGACATGTTTCACTTTTGCACAGATCTTAACAATAAGTAGGAAAAAGCTCTTGCATTTTAGAATCAGATTTTCCCCCAAAATTAACTGCACTTAACAATCTGCAATGAAAGCCAAAAAATGTATAATTTTAAAGCAGCTTGTTATTTATTTGTTCAGATTAAATCTGACTTAAATTGCATTTAAAGACATATTGAAACAGATTCCTTTTAACTATTGCATTTGTTAAATTGCCTCCTTATATCCTTATTTAAATAAGTAAAATGTATGATGTAATGCATTTTTTAAATTCAGGTAGGTTAGAGGCAGAAAACCATAGTTCTGATCAAATTTTTTGAATGCGTTTTTCAGGCCTCTACAATAATGAATTTGAGAA
>JAOVVA010000041.1:3510043-3534382 GCA_028565275.1 Leiocassis micropogon
TGCAAAGGTAGGATATTAATTCAATATTATATTTTGCTGCACATTATAGATTTTCTGCACATAATTTAATTTAATCTAACATCTTGATGTGTGTGTGTGTGTGCAGAGGCCAGTATTTGAGGATGTGGCTCTGGGCACAATCATTGTCCGAGTGAGTGCTACAGATGCAGACTCTGAACTGTTTGCTGTAATCGAGTACGGGCTGGTTGATGGAGAGGGCAAGTTTGGGATCACCCCATCCACAGTAAGTGTGTGTGAGAGACAAAGGAGAAAGAATTTGAGAGTGTACTTGCGATAAAGGTATACAGGTAGACAGTTCTACGCTAAATTTGTGCAAGTGTAACCAAAACAAGTTGCACTGGTATTAAAGTATCACTAACAATCGTCCAATTGTTTAATGTCAAATACTGTACATGCTGTTAAATCCTCATTCCTGATTTATCTGATTTTATGATTTTTTTATGAACCCTAATAAGCACAAAAAGTTTAACTTCAGCATTCAGATCTTGGCTAAAACACACTCCATGTGTAAGATATGATGTTCCTTACCACATCCTGCTCTTTCTGACAGGGGGACATCTACATCCTGTCTCCACTGGACCGAGAGACTAAAGATCACTACACGCTTACAGCTATAGCCAGGGACAATCCAGGAGGCAGCCCCAACAACCGGCGGGAAAATTCAGTGCAGGTAAAATTCCAAGGAGTTGTTGGAACTGTTTCAGCTTGTGACACTGGGTGTATTTTATGAACCTGTTAGTAAGCTGAGGTCTTGCTTAATAGACCAAGGTTTCTAAAATGACACGATTTTAGAACGTTATTAATTAAAACTAATTGATTGGCTTCTTTTCTAAGACTCATCTCTCTTTCTCTATATGTTTCTGTGACAGGTCCTAGTGACGGTGCTTGACGTGAATGATTTCCGACCGCGCTTCTCCGAGCGCGTGTTTAGCACCACTGTGTTTGAGAATGAGCCGAGTGGCTCGTCTGTGATCACTCTGTCAGCAACAGACCTGGATGAGGGAGAGAATGCCTTGCTGACTTATAGCCTACAGGGACCTGGAGCAGGTCAGCTCACTCACACACACATACACACACACACACACACACACACACACTTAGTCCAACAGTGAAAATGACCAGTCTCTCTCTCTCTTTCTCTCAGATGCGTTCTCTTTAGATCCTGACACTGGTCTGATCCGTTCTCTGCGTTTGCTGAACAGTTTTGAGAGGTTTAATCTGACCGTGGTGGCGACGGATCACGGTCGCCCACCTCTCTGGGGCACAGCACTTCTTCAAATCACTGTCGTCGATGTAAATGACAACAGACCCATCTTTGTCAGACCAGCTAATGGCACAATCATGCACATCCTCGAGGTGAGTGTGTATCCAATAGAATTGACGTATAGTCAAATAAATGATCCGTCTATCCATTTATCCTAAACGATTATTTCCTGAAGTGTTTTGTTCTCTTACCACAGCAGGATTTCTAATTTATTTATTATGTTTTCCAATGAATTTTTTTTTTCCTTCCGTTGTGGTTGCCACATTGGATCATTCAATCCACAAATTATTGCCACATGTTTTATGCTGGATGTCCTTTGCGCCCATTTCTCCAGGCTTGGGACTGGCACTGGGGATGCCCTGCGTCTCAGTGGCTGGGTATTATATATGGGCTTTGGGTTAAAGGGCCTTGCCCAGGGGCCCAACAGTGGCCATTGCTGCCCTGGATTTCCAATTTAAATAAAATAATAAATTCTATTAATTTATAAAATGACATGATATTTATCTGTATATTGTCTTCATTTACATTATTATAATGGTTTACTCTCCAGCCTTACATTTTGTTTTATTTTTGTTTTATTTTATTTTATAAAAAAATTTAATAGTCTCAATATAGTCAAACTAGAAAAATTTGTTAGAAAGAAAGCTCCTCTGACCAAACCTCGGTTCCTGCGTTGATTTTTTTCAGCAAAAGCTACAAAAGTCTCAACAAAATCTGTTTCAATGTCAACAGGGAACAAATTCACATAAACGTAAATGTTTGTGAAATTTATCATGCAGTACATTTATTAAAATTGTTTTATTTATTTATCAATGATGAAATGTATATAAAAAAAATTCACTTTAGTCTTAAACAAGTGGCAGCATTTATACTCTCACGCAACCTACTGTATGACTCTTTTGACCTTATCTCTGTTGTTGTTTATTGCCATGTTGGTTCCACTGGTCTGGTCACTACACGCACACGCCTTCCACATTTCAAAACAAGCCGCAACTTGCTCGTTTTTGCCGTTGTGCCCTGTCATTCACATATCAAGCAACTGCTCCTCAACAGAAGGACATGCTGTAGCATGCTGATGCATCGGTTTCGTCATACACGGTTGGTTGTTCTTATACAACCTGTATCGGATGTGCTATTCATCAGTGTGAATGCTCCAAGATTCTTCTGGTTTGTTTGCGAATGTGTGAAATCGTGTCCTTTTTTAAAATCATACAATAGATCCATTGTTGTTTAACATTTCTCAAATAATTGTAGCTATATCTTTAATCTAATATAAGTAAGAGATAAAACACCTCGGGAAATTTTGTGGTAGTAAAATGGCAGGATGACTGTTTCTACCTGAAAGCTTATTATTTTTATAATTTCTTTTGCTTATAAACACTTTTTCACTGCAAAAGAAAAAGCCCTTAGCAAGTGAAAATATCTTAAATCTAGTCCAATTAGTCGACAATTTTTACAATTACTACAAAGCAAAAATTAGATTATTAAGCCCATTTTGAGAGAAGTTTTTAAGAATAAATTTCTTGTTCTAATGGAAGATAATTTTGCTAGTTTTAAACATTTATTTCTTGAAGGAAATTCTTGACATTTTATGCTTAAAACTTAAAATGGTTTAGAAATAGGCTTAAGAATGATATATTTCTATTCTATTGCCTTCTATTCTATTTTTGCGCTGTTACTTTGTTGAATTAAAGCACAAATTTTAATCCACTGGATATTAGTCATATGTGGTGCATTTTTACTCTAAATATGGAGGAAAACAGCATACTGTATTAAGCTATAAACGTAACAGCTGTCAATCAGAGCATAAGGTTTTAATGCCATTTACACTAAACTTGCAACATCAGCACTGTAAACACAGTATTCTGGTGTGTTCTGAAGTATGAAAACCTGTGTGTGTTTTTTTAGGAGCAGCCGCCGGGCCTGGTGGTGTATGAAGTGTTTGCGACAGATGAGGACGAGGGTGTGAATGGAGAGGTGCGTTATAGTTTTCTGCAAACCGGAGCGGGGAACCGAGACTGGGAGAATTTCCGCATTGACGCCATTACCGGCGTTATCACCACTGCCGTCAAACTGGACAGAGAGAAGCAGGCTCTCTACAGCGTGAGATTTCTTTTATATCTTGACATAGCACAAAATACCATTTGAATAGTCTTTTCCTGCATAGTTTTCTAATACAGTACTGTATGTACAATATTTGTATGTCATTCTGCTCAGGGTTTGTTAAATTCAAATTTCAGCTTTGCATGAATATATACTGTACACAGTGAGTGGCTCCTTATAGCTATGGCTCATAAGGGTGTGTGTGTGTGTGTGTGTGTGTGTGTGTGTGTGTGTGTGTGTAGTTGATTGTAGTAGCTTATGATCTTGGGCAGCCCGTGCCGTATGAGACAACTCAACCTCTTCAGGTGGCTCTGTCTGATATCGATGACAACGAGCCTGTGTTTCTCAAACCACCGGTCAGTGAATGTTTCTTCAGTCTGAAAGCTTCACCCTTTTGTTTTGTTTACTACTTAGCCAGCAATATTATTTATTATCAAATGTATGTCGATTCAAATAATACTGTATATTTTACAGTGAATTGTTTTGGGTAAAACATGGGTATAAAATGTGTTCATGTGTGGCGTTCAAGTGAAACCAGGATTTGTGATGAAATTTCTGGTGAATGAAGCCATGAAATGATTGACATTTACAGGAGACTTCAAGCACAGTACGGCAATGAGAAACATTTGAATGGTGCAAAAGTTTTAAAGGAAGCTGTACATCCGTGAATGATGATCCCAAATCAGGTGCCCACTGCAGTCTTTCCTGTAAACATTAACAGAGTGGAACACCTTATCCTTGAAAAGCGTTGTCGCCAATTTGCAGGAGAGACACATCTGTCAGGGGGAACTGAACACACAATCATTCACCTCACCCAGACCTCACTCCAAGCCATTTACACATGTTTGGGCCAATAAAGGAGTTCCTGGGAGGCCAATATTTCAGACGTGAAGTGGACAGTCTGATCATGGCTCCGGCATACTGAAAAAAAGTTCTACCTTGATGGTATCCAAGCACTAGTGAAGCATTGAGAAAAGTGCATTAGTGTATGAGAGGATAGGGAAGTTTGTTTTTTGCCTCAATCAAAAATGCCGGTTTGACTTGAACGGCCTGCATATCTTATTTTGTCTCTCTCTTCATCATCAACTCATATTCTTCCTTTCTTTTTCTCAGAGAGGCGGTCTTTTGTATCAGTCTCTATCTGTCCCCGAGCACTCCCCCTCTGCCACAGTGGTGGGCAATGTTACAGGAGCGGTGGATGCAGATGAAGGCTCCAATGCTGTGGTTTACTATTTTATTGCAGGTTTGGACGCATTTATCAATTAAACAGTTATGAAGTACCCTGTGGCAATAAGACAGCATAACAAAGCATAGTTTAGCTATCATCCAGTATCTAAAAATATTAGTGTGAATAATATTGATATGGAATAAATGAAACATAAAAAAATAAAATGAAATGACACACTAAAATCATGGCAAATGATAATGAATTCGCATAAAGGGTGATTATTTTCTTAATCTTTTAAAAATTAAGTTGTCGAACCTGAAGTAAAAACACTTTTTGTTCTGTTTTGTTATTATCTTCATTGTTATTAAAATTACAGCTTTACCTTTACAAAGTGCTAACCCTAGATACTCCTTCTAAAAATATCAAAGGGGTTAGACTACAGTATGTAAAATGTCTTGAATATGTGAGAGCAAGCATTTTAGTTCAGGCTTTGCTTCAGTTTATTTCAATTATTATTTATATATTTTCATAAAATAAAAAATATATCAGTCTCTAAAAGTATGTATATGCGTATAGGTCTAAATTAGATTTTCTCATTTAATTATATATCAAAGAACATAAATGCGTAATACTAAACCTCTAAGCCACAAGGAAGAATTAAAATAATTGTTCCCAACATCAGCAGTTATTCTCAACGCATGCAGTTCCACAAACGCACTAGCAGGATAGTTTGGCATCAGTGTTACGAACAGTTGGCCAATAAGTGACGCGTTTGCTATTGTGTCACTTCTGAAAACTGAAGTCTGACTCATTTTCGGAAAGGAACTAAGTTCGTTCTTGTTTAATTTGCAGAATCAGCTTGCATAAGCACTTGTTCATGAAAAGAAATGTTTTTGAACATAAATGCACAAAAATCCTTTTGCTCGAGGATTCTCAATCCTGACGACAGGTGTGTGTGTACGTATATGTGTGTGTGTGTGTGTGTGCGCGCGCACAGGTGAGAGTGTAAAAAGCTGGGCAGGTCATGTGACAGAGAAATTCCTTCTGTATGAGCTGGACAAACAGGAGCTAACGGTTTCTCAGAGGGTTCAAAAGTTGACAAATGTGGCATAAAAGGAATAAAGCACTTCAGGATAAGTTATGATAGGAAAATACTAAACTATGGGGTGGGGTAAGCCTGCATCAAACTACTGTATCTTGTTTTTCTAGATCGCCACATACTGATATAACCTTTAACATCAAAGTGAAAGGTATAACACCAACAAATAAATAGAAAAATAAACACAGAATAACTGATTTGGAAAAGGATCAGTCAGAAATGACTTATAAACTTAACCAGGTGGAACTAAACACCTTGTCAATAGCACACAAAGCCATTTGACTTCACTTGTGATCAGCTGTGGTCTCTTTGCATAGATGAGCACAGGCACAAGTCAGGAGATTATGATACAAGGGGTTTGTCAGGCATTAAAAATACAAACTTACAAACATATCCATTCATGTCTATTAGAAAAATTAAGCCAAGCGATATGATATAAGTTGTAGTCCTTTTGCTGATCTCTAGGTGGCGACACCGATGGGAACTTTGGATTAAGTGTGGCTGGAGTTTTGCGAGTGAAAAAGGACCTGGACCGGGAGGAAATCCCAGTCTACTCCATCATCGTCAAAGCCTCCAGCAACAGAAACTGGACGCCACCGAGAGGTCAAAGGTCACAGCGAAACCGTGCGGCACTTGATCCGAGCCGTGACCCGACTCTACAGGAAGTCAGGATCTACCTTGAAGACATTAACGATCAGCCGCCGAGGTTCACCAAGCTGGAGTATACTGCAGGTACAGGAGTGCAGACGAGACTGTGGGTGTGGCTTACAGCAGGGTTTAGGTGTGAGGTTGACACCTGTAACGTTTTTATCTGCTCTCTGTCTCTCTGCAGGTGTAGCAGCAGATGCTAAAGTTGGTTCAGATCTGATTCGGGTTCAAGCCGTCGATAATGACATCGGCAACAACAGCCTTGTGCTTTATCACATTCTGTCCATCCGCTACATCAAACTGCAGTCAAACGAGTCAGAGGACATCGGAAATGTCTTCATCATTGGTGTGGACCACTGTCTTATCGCTGTTATAATTTATTTGATTAGTAATATGCCATGGTGTTATGCCATCCCACATGGTGTAAGAAACAAAACACTTTCTGATGTGCTCATGAAGTTTCATTCTTTACTTCCGTTCTGTTCAACACTCTCTTCTCTCTCTTCCTTGTGTCTGCTTTCCACTCTATCCAGGGGAGACGGATGGTATGATCAAAACGTTCGACCTGTTCACTGCCTACGACCCGGGCTATTTTGTGGTGGAAGTGTTGGCACGCGACCTGGCAGGGCATAGCGACGTGGCACTGGTGGGCATCTACATCCTGAGAGACGACCAGAGAGTGAAGCTCATCATCAATGAGATCCCTGAACGTGTCTGGCTCTTCCAGGAGGAGTTCATTAATCTGCTCTCGAACATCACAGGAGCCATAGTTAACATGGATGATGTACAGGTTTGTGTGTGTGTGTGTGTGAGTGTGTGTGTGTGTGTGTGTGTAGACATTCATTTATGTACAGGTAGTATAATATAAACCTGATATACATCTGTTATGAAGTTCCTGTAACAGCCCCTTCAACAGGTTTAAAATCTATATTTCTTTTCTCTTTCTCAGTTCCATGTGGATAAAAAAGGCAGAGTGAACTTTGCTCAAACTGATGTACTGATTCACGTCGTTAACAAACAGACCAACCGCATCCTGGACGTGGAGAGGTCAGAATATCACTCTATTATCTGTTCTTTCTTTAAAAATCAGTGGTTAATCTATCAGTGTACACAGACTAAAGACTGAAAATCTTACTGATTTACGGGGTTGACCGTCACACCGACAGGGTTATTCAGATGATCGACGAGAATAAAGAACAGCTGAGAAACCTGTTCAGGAATTACAACGTCCTGGATGTCCAGCCTGCCGTGAGTGGACGAGCCCCTGATGACCTCACTACACTTCAGGTCAGTGTCCACGATGTTAGAGCAAAAAAATCATCTGGGTAACTGTTATATGGATTTGTGTGCGCCTGTAAAAGTAAAATATGCGGCCGATTAAGTATGCAAGAATGCAAATTAAAAGAGAAATAAGTAATTAAAGCAGAAATTATAAATGTGGAAAAAAATGTTGAACTGAAATAACTCATCCCTCAATAGCGTTTAAAAATATAGCAAGAAAATGCGGTTTACAAACTGTATGAATTTGTTAAACATTTATGGATAATGTCACAGGACACACAGCAAGTGAGAAACATTTTTTAAAAATGGCATTTATTTATTTATTTTATTTATTTTATTTGATATACATAAATGTCTATCAGAACGTAATGACTTTCGATGTTCCTCTCCCGCCTCGGGTCTGTGTGCATGGAGTTTGCATGTTCTCCATGTGCATGGTGGGTTTCCTCCAGGTACTATGACTTCCTCCCACAGTCCAAAGACATGGAGGGTTGTCCATGTGTGCCCTGCGATGGACTGGAACCCTGTCTCCTGGAATAGGCTCCAGGCCTCCTGTGACCCTGTACAGGATAAGCTGTATAGAAAATAAATGAATGAGCAATGTCCTCCCTCTGATTTATTTAGTTATTATAGTCAGCATACATATGTAGAAATGGGGCTAAAATAATATTAACTCAAAATATAAAATAATAAATCAGCATTAAAAAAACACTTTTGAAAAATAAAAATAATATGTTGTGATGCTACCTTTTTCTGACTATCAGCTGTCAACACCTGGGTCTTTTTCCTTTAAACAAAGTGTAAAGTCTCACTCCTCAGTCTCTGTCTCTCTGTGTAGATGGCTATAATTATCCTGGCCGTGCTCCTGTTTTTGGCTGCCATGTTGTTTATCTTCATGAATTGGTATTACAGAACAGTGTAAGTTATTTTCAAATCTTACTCTCTTTTAAAACATAAAAAACTTCAAACATAACTTATTAGCATATTATTATTATTATTATTATTATTATTATTATTATTGTTGTTGTTGTTGTTGTTTTTGCATAGACACAAGAGGAAGCTAAAAGCCATCGTTGCTGGTTCTACAGGTGAAGTTCCTACAAAGTTCCTGAACAACTGTGACTTTTTAGATAAGTCTGTGAGCATATGTGTGTTTGTCTGTGTATGTGTTGCATTTAACAAGCCGTATTTTTGTTCTACAATCTGTCCAGGCAACCAGGGACTAATGGACATCCTAGATATGCCCAACACCAACAAGTACTCATTCGAAGGGTGAGAGAGACAAGCTGTTAGACTCGATAAGCACAAAGGCCTCGTTCTTTTTATAACATTTTGCAAATTAGTTTACTTATTTATCAGACCGTATTGACACAAATAACACCAGTGCTATCAGATGAGTAGTTTTACACTTTGACTCTATTCACTGTTTCTATGAACACACCAAAATAAACAGACTTGCATGTGAGAGAGAGTAAAATATCACATTTGCATGATTCAGTGTGTGTGTGCTGTGTGTAGAGCCAATCCTGTATGGCTGGACCCGTTCTGCAGAAACCTAGAGTTAGCCGCTCAGGCTGAGCACGAAGACGACCTGCCTGAAGATCTAAGTGACATCACAGATCTGTGGAACAGCCCCGCTCGAACTCACGTCAGTCTCACCACGCTTACGTGCACGTCTGGTTCACACTCTACCATCACTATGTTTGGTCATTTGTAAATCTAAGCCCTCTTCAACAGACTATTATGTTCAGTTCCTTATTTTCACTTCTCTACAGTGAACAAAGTTGACATTTCTGTGAAAAAAAAAAAAAAAACAGGCCACTGGTCATGTACAATAAAGGCTGAATCTGCAAATAGTATAAGACAGACAGACTGAAAGAAGGATTTTTAATTGATCAAAAATGTGATATCTGGCAAAAAATATTATACTAGTAGTATACTGTACAAGAAAATACTCATAAAAGGACATTAGGAGCATTCAAATTAGTTACTTTAAAGGAGTTTTTACCATACATTGATACTTTGTACAGCAGTGGAGGTTTAAAGTAACCTAATCAATCAATATTGCAATTTCAGAATAAAGAAAATGAAGAGTGAGTTTTTCTTCTCCCAGTGATCTTCAAAAATTTTATACCACATCGAAAACCTATACAATGGTCAATATTCCCCTTTATTGAACCCCAAAATCATATATTTCTTTACAAAATACTGTATATTGTAAAAAGTTGCACTGCAGATTAAAATAGTTAGTTGTCTGTATACTGGTAGTATTAAAGTTGGGATCTGTAAGTAACAAGACATTTTGTTATATGCTATATCTAAAATTCTCCTTACTTTCTGGCAGCATGATATGTATGAAACCCAAAAACAGAGCAAGAGAAACATAAGTCAATTCAGAAAGCTCTCATCCAGATGTGCATGTGTCTTGAGAACGTTTTGAAGCATGTGGTTGCAATTTCAATTTTTAAAACAGGTCACTTTCCCTAGCTTCTGCTAAAGGTATTTGGTTATAATATTTAAGGTATAAAATTATCACACAACTAAACATATTGATTATGCTCGATTTTTAGGGTACTTTTGGCCGTGAGCCTCAGGCCTCTAAACCAGAGGAAGATCGCTACCTCAGAGCCGCCATACAGGAGTATGACAACATTGCCAAGCTGGGACAAATCATGCGAGAGGGACCCATTAAGGTGAGTTCAGAATGTAATGTACCCATAGTAACAGACATGTTCATAGCCACAGAGGTGAATCACAATCTCGGATTCTTGATATCAAAGCAATATTTTACCATGACATAACTGATCCCACTTTTTGATCAGGGCTCGTTGCTCAAAGTGGTACTGGATGATTATCTGAGACTCAAAAAGCTCTTTGCCGCACGTATGGTCACCAAGTCGACCAGCCAAGACCAATCATCCATCACAGAGGTGGGAGATAAAGCTGGATCCTTTTCTCCCTCACCACTGCCTAGTGCGCTTCCTCTTTCACAAACCTGTCCGTGGCAAACCCTCACTGTAGCTCTGATTCAACTTTCTGGACACACACTAACAATAAGTCTTTTAATATTGATGTATTATTAAATCTAATTCTAATGAGCTGCTGTTGTCATTATCAGCAAAGATTAGTGTGTGTCCTGTGCTTCTCACTCCACTGCACTAGTGAGCGCTAGCTCAACCTGTTGACCTGCCTATATGTGTATCTATGTAACTTCATTTCTGTCCCTCTTGTTTCCCAGATCTGTGACCTCTTCCTGGAGAATTTCTAAATTCACATTCACAATATTTCACAATTTGCTACATAAATGTCCTGAACTAACCGGCTGTGTGGTTATCTTACTTTGCTCTTCAGATCATTCTTATTATTGCCTGTTATATCCTCTGTCTAATGTGATTATCTGTCCAATGTAACTTGATTTATTTCTTTACCTTTAAACCTTTTTTTTTTTTTTTTTACTGTAATTAAACACCAACGCCACACTTCACTTTACTAAAAAAAACGTTAGTTTTTCCACTTATTGCCTACAGGTATTTAACCACTTCCTTTTTGTGTGTGATCTAAAAATAGTAAAGAAATACGAATATGCAAACTTTTTCCTAATCAAACTATTTTCTTTTCCCCCCACGTATGTAGCATCATTTATTTCCTTGTTTGTTGGATTTCCTGTTTGCAGCCCACACACTTCCCCTTGTTGCTTTGCATATGCTTATTCTTTCTTTTTTAATCATTTCAACATTTCCTGTATTACATATGCTTTCATTTAAATCTACCAAACTTTATCTTTTTGCCTTGTAGGTTTGTAGCCTCTTTCTTCCCTCACACCAAGATAGCCTTATATACTGTAGGTCAAGGCAATTTACCACTAACTCCTCACTTTTATTCCACTGTTCTAGAGGATCACTGCATTGCTGTCTCACCTGATCTAATTTATAAATGAAAATTCTAATATCCTAATGCTAATAATTTTTTATTTTTAAAAAGCTCAGTATTTCCTTCTGTTTGTTTGTTTTGCTCCGCCCAATCCATCCACCTTCTCTAGCTGGTCCAGAGCGACCTCGATGATGACGATGAGCGAATGAGCATCGGTGGACGAGGAACGCTACGATTTAAGCACAAGCACCCTGTGGAGCTGCGTGGCCCAGACGGAGTTCATGTGGTCCATGGGAGCACAGGCACACTACTGACCTCTGACCTCAACAGCTTGCCGGAAGATGACCAGCGGGCGCTGGCACGCTCTCTGGAGGCGCTGCACGCAGATGGCACGCTGTATGCCGAGAGAAATGCTCGCACCGAGTCAGCCAAATCCACACCAATGCACCGCAACAAGGCCAGCAACTCACTTTCAGAGAGCCCACTGGAAATCACTGAGCTCTGACTAGCCGAGGCCTCGCTGGTCTGAGAGGAAAAGCTGAAAAAGAACGCTTCTTGGCCCCCTTCATTGCATTTCCTTAAAGAAGACTCTGTGTGAGCATCAGAGGGCCATAAGTGAGACTCATGAGTGTGTTCAAAGCAGGGGAGGTGGAAACTGTACGGAATTGACAGTTGGAAAGTCGAGCCTCAGGAAATGTATTTATTTATTTATTGATTGATTGATTGATTAGTGGAAACACATTAACACATTTCATTTTTTATTAAGAGACACACATACACACTCACTCGCACATACACACACACAAATCTGAGGCCGATGACCAGTCAGCTTTGTGTTCTGCCTTTTTTGAAAATCTTTGAATAAAAAAAAAATGTAGCTTTAAAGTTTTAAAGTTTGGTATAATACAAGAATTCAGTTTTCGAATTGCTTTAACTTATTTTGACTTTTTTGCCCCTACTGTTACATGTCAATCATTCATTTATTTATTTATTTTTTATGTGATCAGATTTTTCAGGATCTTTTTTTACTCTATGGCCACAGGTTAAGGCTGTGTTTATGAAGATTTTTGGTTGAAGGACATAATGTTTCAGGAAAAAAGTGCGGAGATGCTCGACGCTGCTGATGAAACACACTCACAAACTCACAGGTGGTTATAAAGGGACGTACACAACCCTCTCAAATCAGCGAAAGGCCGAAAAAAATAGGAACTCTAGGTTTCATTTTTTTATGTGTGTTTGGGGTATTTGATATTTGAAAAAGAAATCTGAAAGCACCTCTCTTTATTCCCATTGGGGAGAAAACAATAAACAACTACAACAGCTGGACACAATGATTTCTATTTCTTAAATCAGCTGTCTTCCCCTGTGAGATATCGTGTGGACCATGAAGACTTGGAACAAAATGAGGTATAAAAGAATTAAAACAAAAAAAAAGAGAAGAAAAACAAGAAATTACCTCTTTCATGGTCTAATGGAGAGTCTGGAGGCCTGAACATTTCAGTACCATCAGGACGTCCATGAAAAAATTTTGTGACTTGCTTGAACCGTGACAGACGTTGTGAAAAAAGAACAGCAGTAAAAATTTTATGTGCATTTGATTTTTTTTCTCACAAAAACTGTGTACAAAAGAAAAAGATGAAAACAAGTTTTATTTTGTAACACTGCCTCTTAAAAAAGAGCAAAAGAGGAAAAATATTTTAAGTTAAATAAGTATTTTTCTTTTGAGTTTTGATATATATATATAAAAAAAAATTATAAAAAAAAGATATTTTTTGAAAAAACAAAAGCTGAGTTAAAAATATGTATATCAGCTGAATTTTATTTTCTATATCTGAGTTATTTCTCCCCCCCCCCCCACCTTTCATGTGTGTTATGTGTCTTTTTTTTTTATATTCTTTTTTTTTTTTTTTTGTAAGATGTTATTTTTTTGTCTTTTCTGTGTTGTGTCACCAGCTCAGAGGTGCTAGACGGGACATTGCTGTCAGATGATCAATAAAAGAAATATGCAGCGTTTTTTCTTCTCCTCTGGTCACTGGGATGGCGGGGAAAACGGGTCAAAGCAGTCACGAGTGTAATAAAAGTCTGAGAATAATAAGGGTTAGAAGTCCATATTGGTACAGATGCGCAGGATATTACTGTACGGAGAGACTTCTCCTGTCTACTCAGTTACCTTAAGGGCCCTTTCTGAGGGCTCAACTCAGACTTTGCAGAAATGGATTTAAAAAATAAAATGTAAAAGAAAAGGAAAGAAGATATGTTTAATTTAATATTGTCTATTAAATACTATGTGAGAAAGGGAAGCATGTTTCTCTTATTATATTATTAACTGATTGCAGACTTTATTGCAGGCTTAAAAGATTGTGTTTGATATTCAGTAATTCTTACTGCAGAGCAGAAATGTGCTTGAAACTTCAGATTTTTTTGATACCATATATTTACCCCTGATGTTCATTCCTGTTATATTCTCATCAGCAGACTCATTTAAAGATAACTCTACTGCCACCCAGTGCTCTGACTCCTGTTTGGGTGCAAAATTCTAGGTGATTCATTCAGAGCAGAAAAGATGGTCAGATAGAATCAGTGTATTAATTCATCAGTGGTAGAAGTGATATGTGGTATGAGTAAAACCATCCTATTTTACATTGTGCTGCTTTATTTTCACAGCTATCTACTTCTTAATTCCTCAAGGGTTTTTTTTCCCTCTGTATAGCATTTTTCATTAACAGCACTGAAAAAAATCAGAGATATGAATCCGTATGTAGGTTTATGGCAGCACGATGGCTAAGTGGTTATCCCTGCACTTGTACCTCCAGGGTCCAGGTTTAATTCGTGCCTTGGGGTCTGTGACCAGGGAGTTTGCATGTTCTCCCCGTGCTTAATGGGTTTCCTCCCACAGTCCAAAGACATGCAGATTAGTCTAATTGGCATTCCCAAATTGCCCGTAGTGTACAAAAATGTGAGTAAATACAATGGTCATTCTTGG
Organism: Leiocassis micropogon; assembly: GCA_028565275.1. Taxonomy (NCBI): domain Eukaryota; kingdom Metazoa; phylum Chordata; class Actinopteri; order Siluriformes; family Bagridae; genus Leiocassis; species Leiocassis micropogon. The sequence goes on from JAOVVA010000041.1 coordinate 3,524,481, forward strand.
CCTCCACGGTCCCTAGTTGGACTAGAAAGGTTCCTAGATGGGTGGATGGATGTAGGTTTCTACCTGCAATGAACAGTCAGTCAACAGTGCTGAAGCTCCCTGGGAGACGACATGAGGAACGAACATGGAGAGGAGCCGGCAAGGAAACTCATTTTCTTTGAAGTTCTGGAATGAGCACACAACAGTCTTAATGATTTTACAGCATCCAGGTGAGATCTATTGCAGCAGGAAAATGAGTTTTAGGGATAAAAAGACTTTATGCTCATGTAGTTATTCACATACAGATAGAAAGGATGTTGTAATGCCTTCTTGTGCAAATTAGTGCTTTCATAAAAAAAAAACCCATAATGAAATCGATTCATGCATATCACCAGGAATATTACAGGTATGACTTAATTAGGAATAAGTGAAAAATAAATGTCAGAAATACATTTAAGGCAAAAAAAACCAAGGAAATGGTCAGGAAATCATTAATACAAATGTGATCAATTTGGCTTTAAATCTGTTTTTACGTTTGGTAGACACCCTTAACCAGAGTGACTTCCATTTTAATCTTATTATACATTTGAGTACTTGAGGGTTAAGGGTCCAACAGTGGCAGCTTGGTGGTGGAGGGGTTTGAACCTGGAACCTTGTGATCAATAATCCCACATGAGCTACCGCCTACCCTGATATGTCAGGTCTTTGGCTGGATGTAAAATATCTTTTCATTTCTAACACATTGCTTATAGGAGATAATAAAGACGTTGTGTTTAATTAATATAGAGATAATAATAATCATAAAAGGTGTTTAATTTGCTTTCATTTCACTATTTTTTACTATTTCATCCTTAAATGGAGGAGGGGGAAGAAAACATGGCAAGTATTGTAGAATTAAATGTATAAGTGAATCTTAATTTGTATAATAATAATAATAATAATAATGTATAATAATATGTTTAATCCTGTAGTTGTAATTTTTCTCTCTAGTAGTAATTAGAGCATGTGAATTAAACTGATTGGACGCATGCGCGCTCTCACGCGCGTTAACGGTTGCAGGTAAGATGGCGGAGGTCAACTCACAAACGCTTCAGGTTTTATGCTTTATATTCAGGTTTAACGACTTAAGGAGTCGTTTTAAATATGTAAAGTTTTGGTCAGGGTTTAATGACTTTAAAGGCCAGCGTGGTGTTTGAGTGCAGGATTCTGATAAATGCCGTGTTGAATTTATTATTATTTTGTTTAATCTATATGCGTTGTTGTAAGCAACTCTACCTGTTTTGGGGGATTTATTTCACTTCTTAACCTGGTCGTAATTAGGTTTATGCAAATCTCATCTCTACTATAATGTTAATGTTTTTTAGCTGTTCTGTATTAAATATTAAGTTTTACTCATTCAGTAAAAGTCTAAACTGCGGGTTTTTTCGTTAAAAAAACAAAAAAAACAATTTAGATTTAGAAGTCACAGCAGTAACGGAGCGTGTCCACTAGGTGGCAGTGTGGTGTTGAACTGCAGGATTACAGTATGATGGCTTTTTAATCATAATCACAGCTATTTCTCAAAGGCCATGTGTTAAGAAAAGTTCCTTTTGAACAGCACCGTTTGAGTACACATTTCTGTCTGTGATTTAGCCTTTACTGTATACATACATTATGAAAATCAATTTACAGTTACATTTTTTAATTAAAAGGAAAAATAAATTCGCATCACAATGAAACCAAAACTGCTTGAAATATTTCACTTTATATGTAATGAATCTAGGGTATATGAATGTTTCACTTTTTTTTTTTTCTGGGGGGAAAAAACCCTTACAATAATAAGAATAATCTATTGTTTTGAGAGGCTGTAGTTTTATGTAGACGTTAGTAAAAAAAAAAAAAAATGTTTGGACCTGCTTGTGTCCTTCTTGAGAAAAAAAACAAGACTTCACAATCCATCAAATACAACTCTAAGCCAACAACAAAAAAGCCACATGTGCTTAAAAGTACAAGTAGTGTGTGTGTGTGTGTGTGTGTGTTTTCTCTTCTTCTTACTGGAACATGTGTCAAACCTGATCGGTTAAGCCGCAGCATTAGGACAAATGGATAAATTGGCTGAGGGAACCTGTTTCCAGTCCAAGATGCTTGTGTGTTGGGATGAGCCTCGTGTATTTTAACACTTTCTAAATATTATTGGACACATTCAATTTTATTTATTTGTTTATTTTTAATTGGAATTAAAATTTAAATTGAAATTATAAAATACCATAACTTTAAAACCATTAACATTAAAACCACCATTAAAACCCCCAGAACAGCTCTGGCCCCTTGAGCTGTGGCTCCACAAGACCTCTGTGCTGTGGTGTCTGACATCAGGACGTTTGTTGGTGTTGATTGAAGTCTGGGGATCAGGGGAGTTTGGAGGCCGGGTCGGCAGTCTTGGGCCCTTGCCAGCCGTGTTCTATGGCCAGCATTTTTATTTTTTATTTTGGCAATTTGTGCTGCGTTAGCTTTTCTGTGGAATCAGGCTTGATGGCCTGGCCTTTGGTCCCTGTGTGCATGGGTCACCCTTAAATTCCCATTAACCTGTCATCAGTTTTGGCAAGTGCAAAAGCTAGTAATGATCTTTTGCACTTGACATCATGACATCTGTCCTCCATAGTTCTGCCCATTTCTGCATGGCAAAAGCGATGCTACTTATAGGATTCACAGTTACAGAAGCTCTTCCAGCAAGAAAACACATCTGATACTGTTGTCATTTTAACCAGTCCTTAGTCTCTGTAGTAATTACTTCTGATAACTGAGTTGTTCTGAATCGCCTCTGAACTGTCCATGTTGTGTTTCACACCTAACTTGCTTCTAACACCAGGCTGAATCCCAAATCCTTTGTAATCAAGGGCACTACTTGGTGTCTTGTCACGTGTAACTGTACACCCTATATTGTGCACTAGCTTTCACTACACTACACTACACACAGCTTTTTACACCATTTGTGATTTAACCCCAGAACAGTTAGTTAGCTATTAATTAGAAAACTTGAAATGTCAGTATTAGTCGAGGTTATCTGTACATCCTTTTATGAAGGCTAAAGCACGGCATATTCCACAGCATCGTCTCATTTTCAACAGAAGTACTGAATGAGCTAACACTAGCAAACACCTCCAAATACAGAAGGAATCGCATATTTGTCTGGATTATAATAACAAATCATACTTCCGCAAGTTAATATATTTTATGTTTCTATCCATTTTCACATTTGTCTTTTGAATAAGTTACAAAGTCCACATTATACTGCATATGAAAATAACCAGCAGAACAGAATCTGTCATTTGCAAGGTTACTCTTATCTGTGTAACAAAGCATCCTAGGTAATCCTGTAGGTCATCATGTAACCTTTATTTACCTTTAAATAAATTATCTTTTTTGTGCTCCAAAATATACCTTGAATGTAATTATTAATAAAAATACATAGTAGCTTAATGTTGGTTAACAATGTTTCTGTAGTGACTGATGTGACAACAAAAGAGTTTTTATAGTTGTTTACCATTTTTTTTCAGTTGACCTATTAATGTTATGGCTCATCTGTGTATATTTGTTTCTTGATATGAACAAGAGACGGTCTGTATAGAACAGTGCCTCTATAAATAAATGCAGTTCTGTTGTTTGTACAGTGATCCTTATTTAGTCTGAAGCTCAGTAAAGTAGGTTTATTAATGTTATTAATGAACTTTACATTCATTCCCCAGCGCTGTGCATGTATTGCAGATTGATTTTATTTTATTTTCTCCCTAGTTGTTCAGTAAAAAAAGAAAACCTCATGTACCTTTTATGTCTCTACATTTTGGACTAGTATCAAGTATTCTTGTGTGCTTGTGAGTTGTAATTAGGGTGGGAATTTGACTGAAACCTGGAGACTCTCCCCACAAGCTTCATATGTATAATAAATTGTATCATTTGTAAGTTATCCAAACAATCATTATTGTAATGAATAGTTCAGTGTTGTATGCCTTCTAAATTATAATGCTTAAGAAAATATAAAATGTAGGGTAATAAATCTGTCTGTATTGTAGATAGTTTGAGGTTGGATATATTTACTTATTGGATTTTGGTGTTGTATTCTTTCCTGCCTCAGGAGGCCACTGTGGGGCAGCAGTCAGTTCAGATGGGGAGCTGTAGGAGGTTCACCGCCTCTCTACAAGGAGAGATCAACATCAATACCCTGCCACTAGAAGCAACGGATTCAGTACCTAAACCAAGTGTACAGCATGCTGCAGGGGGGACAAAAGCATGTTGTGAACATGAGAGTGAACATTAGATTTTTTTTTGTTTTATTTGTAGGTGTCAATGTATGGATTCCAAAGAGCCAAAAAAAAACTGAACTATTTTTTTTTTCTTTTTCTATTTGTTGGAAAACTACAAGATGGAAATTGCAAAATATTTATACCAAGTCTCTAGATTAAAAGTGCATGTTTTAAAGTGTCTAGATATATGCATATATTTTTATTGAATTAGCTAGGTGTTCATACATTTGGGTAACCGGCTATTCATAACTGGACGCAGTAATCTTCACTTAGTCCTTTTTATTTGAGAGTTAATTTTCCATGCTTAAGGTGCCAAGCACTGTTTGGGTAAAAAGTCAGATGAGAATTACTGCAGCGCTACAGTCTGCATGCAAATATGAAGCCAGAGAAATTTACTTAGCCTTTAATAGCTTTAGTGGTGCACAGCACAAAGTAGAGCATTGAGTGATGTACAGTAGTGCAAGAATGAAAATAAATGAGGTAGACTGGTATGTTGTTTAATTGTGCTTGTTTATTAGCATTCATCTTAATGGTACTATGTGAATGCATGCAAATGGACTGAATCATTGGGAGAGAAAAAGAGGTTAACAGGCAAAACTAATTCTGTTATATGCATATATGCAAATCAAAAAGTATTTAATTCCATTTTCAGGTAGCTGCAGTTGTGCCACTTGTTTTTTTTTTTATTTAGCAAAGCTTACAAAGCTGTGTTAAAACCTGGCTGGTGAAAAAAAATTTTAAGGTAAGTGTCTGCATATTTTAATAAAGTGAGCTTGTTGTGTTGTTTCCCAACCTACAGAGAGAAAGTGTGTGTGTTTGGTGTTTTAAGGTTACAGCCAGGCTCTTGAAGGTGAGAGGGCAGGCTTTTTAGCATTAATCTGTTTTAGTGGACGCATGGTGACTTAGTGGTTCACCTCCAGGGTCCGGGTTCAATTTTCACTTTGGGTCTTTGTGCTTGGTGGTTGCATGTTCTCCCCATGCTTGGTGTTTCTTCTCCAGGTACTCGGGTTTCCTCCCACAGTTTAAAGACATGCAGAGTAGGTTCATTGACGTTCCCAAATTCCTTGTAGTGTGTGTGTGTGTGTGTGTGTGTGCGTGCATGCATGTTCCCTGAATGAATTGGCACCCTGAGACTCTTGAAAGTCCCACTGTGCTTAATTAAGTTGATACCTTTCAGAGTTACAGTATATTTAGTAGAAATTAATCTTCTATAGTTCTTTTGAGCCATTCAACTATTTCTGGTGAAAACAGAGTTAAATTTGCATTTAATAAAAAGAGAACTTAAGAGATACAACCAAAACTATGAGAGAAACTATAGTACATGAGCCACACTGTCAGACAGTCACTGGACTAAACACTGTTCCTCAATCAGGGGGAATCAGTTGATGGAATGCAAGAAAAATTCACTTAAGCTAAGTTTTAGAATCGTGCAGAGCTGAGCTACACCTCTATTTTACACAAACTTCAGCCCATGTGTGTAACTCGCACAGCTTCTACATAGTGCTCTACTGCACAGTGTTACATCGGTGGTCTGAATACACACCTGTGTATAATTCTGTTATTGAATCCTCACCATGTGTAACAAAAAAGGATATAAAATTTAAATAAATTAACCTAACCATGTAATTAAACATAATTAAAAAAAGCTTTTGTAGGATATTAATAAATACTACATACTCATATGGTCTAAAAGCTTTTGCAGGTGCTTAATGTGTGTTCATATGAGTTTTGATAAATGAGACCCAATGTATATCATTTAGATAAATAGTCTTTGTTCTGCTAACCAAAGCACAAATGCTGCAAAGTTTTGTTTACTTTAAGTATGTACAATTCTTTTTAAAATATACCTTTACAACACTCTTACCTGTTTTAAGAAAACAAGACCTCGTGTGTCCTAGAAGCCACAGCAGGTTAGGGTTGAACCAAACTCCAAGGCTTGATTGTCCCCATGATGTGTATGCAATGAATGTTCCAGGGCCTTTTCGTGTGAGTAAGAGGGAAAAAGAAAAGCAATGACACTCAACATGGAAAGATTTTTATTTTAAAATTATTTTTAGCTAGAATGAGTAAAATGAAGAAACTTGGAGTGTGACACTGTTTACTGTAACAGCCAGCCAAAGTTTTGCAGAAAGAGTGGTTGTTTTTTGCTGGTTGCAGGTACATGATTTATACAAAGACTCATGCAGTCTAAAATGTGAAACACTACAGTAACCTGTACTACGCTACTTTAATTATTAAAAAATAATAATCCACACACCTTGTTTTTGGTGTCCATCTTTTCTTTGATAATGTACATTTTAAAACAAAGGACAAATCATGTAAATTTTGTGCTTTAATAAAGATCTAATTTCTACAGTATAAACTGAAAATTATGAGTTTTTGCTTTGTGTTCATGTAAACAAAGAACAAGAAATACTATCTGAATTAAATGTTCCTGTCAGTGCACCCTGTCTCAGTCAGCCTTATAGATTCTGCTGGATTTTCTGTCACTAAATGCAGACTAATCCTGCAGTTTGTATCTTCCCTTCAGACAGCACATCACCCCAACCCCCCCAACAACAGTTGACAACAGTTTAAAGTCTGAAACTGAACCTTTTTAGTTCTCACACTTCTGCAATGTTGTTTAATGTTAACCATGTTAAAACTGTACAGTAGCTGTCCCAACCCTGGTCTTGGTTTTCCTTGACATCAACATCTGATCCAACTAATCAGCTCTTTCTGAGTTTACTGTAAGTGGGGGAACACAACATGCAGGACAGAAAATCACTGAGTAAACTTTCACATATCTGCTGGCTGGAGTGTATAATTATGCCAACGATTACAGACACTATTTACTCAGGAAACCCATGTTGTGCTTTTTAGTTCCAGCTGTAATGTAAATTACAGGCTGAAGTAAATGTGATAATTCTATTTTATTTTATTATTTTTACATGATGTAAATAATATTTTTTTATAGTTAAGTTTTTCTATATTTCTAATTTCTAAAAAAAAAAAAAAGTCCTCTCATTTCATGCTTAGTTCTTATTGAACACACATTTTTCTTATGTTCAATTTTTAGGTCATCGGCGGTCGTATAAGCATTTCACTTCATATCATTCAATATGACTGTGTATTTGACAAATTGAATTTGAATTCTAATACCTTATCCTTTCCACAGGAACACCTTAATCACTTTGCACCTTCCTGTGATACTGAAACATGAAAAGCTAGGTTTTTTTTGCCTTATTACTACAACAGAGAGAATGAGAGGCTTGTGATGGAATACAACTATAAATCCAAGAAAAGCATCAAGTCTTGTTAAATAAACTAGAAACGCATTCATAGAAATAGCTAATATAAACATAATCCATATGTCATGCTATTACTTTATCCAACATGATCATCATTTAAACATTTGAAATCTTACATGTGCATCTAGATAAAATGCAGCACTAATTAATGTGAACATGTGTATTTTCAGGTCGAGCACAAGGTCTTTGACTTCAAACATGTATTACACAAAACTTATACAAGGTTTGGTTCGTTGCAAATTCTGTATTTAAAAAAATAACTTTAGCGGTATATGTAATGCCACAACATCCATGTTTATATCCCTGTAGTTTTTATATACTGTATATATATGATATTATATACAGTAGTACATACTGTAGATATAGTACCCTGAGAAGGACTTTGTTATACTTTATCATAAAACTAGGAGTCTATTTTGTTTCTTGTATATGTGTGTACATTTTGCCAAGGGGGTGTACTGTATAAAAAGACTGAGCAACCTGATAGACCAACATACAGTAACTAGGTAGATTTAGATGAAGTGAGAAGTGTTCAGTGGGTTTAAATCCATTTTCAAAAGCTGTAGCTACAATTACAGTCAAAAGGTTTGGACACAAACTCAGACAGTAATTATCACAGTGTTATCTAATTAAAAGAATTAAAAGGTTACTACTTCAAAAACTGCACCTGGTGTCATAATGAGCACGTCTTGCTTTTCAACTTCCTCCAGCTGAGGTCCATGTAAGCTATGGATTATTCTCTGATTCAAAATGTTCTGTGGCGTATCAGAAATTCCAAATCCCTGTGAACACATTTCATTCTTATTCATTTTCCTGCTGTGCTGTTTAAGCAGGCGTGTTAGAGCAGTAGTTTCCAACCCTGATCCTGGAGTACCTTTCTTGAAAAATTTTCATGTTTTCACCAAAAATTTTCTAATTTTTAGTTTTGTAGAACAATACCAAAAACCACCAAAACTATCTAGTAAGGCATAATGCAATTATGAAACAAGCCAAACTGTCCTTTTGCTTTGGTGCCAGCTTTGCACACTCTTGGCATTCTCTCACCTGGAATTATTTCCCAGCAGTTCTATAAGACTTCCCATATATCATTGTCTGACAACTCTGGTCCTACACATTGTAGTATTTTCCCTGCTCTCACACATGCACTCCAACTCAGAAAAGGCTGTTATTCGTCTGATTAGTTACATCAGGTGTGCTGGGAGCTGAGATATGACTAGGTTTCCAAGACCAGGGTTGATCTGGCGAGCGCTTGTTAGCTGCCAATAGTGGGCAAATCTGTCATCAAGGTAAACAATGGTTACTCTGAAGAATCGTAAACATGAGATATAAGTTGTTTAACACTTTTTTTGTTTGTTTATCACATAATTCCATTACATTTTGATGTGGAAAAAAGTACAAGAAATTAATTTATACCTGGTATGAGTATTTATGACTGATACTATATTTAAGATTATTTATTTAACCTATTTAACCATTTCTATGATTTATAGAAGTCATTTCCAGTACTTGGAGATGGAAGTAGGTTTTACAGGTGGAGGAAATATTTACCCCATCCACAGCTGGATGTATAATTAATGCCGCCTGGTTTTAATCATAACCAATAAAACCAGAACATTAGTAGTGTAACAATACAGCCACAGTAACAAGTCTTCTGTCAACAGGAAACGAATGTAATAACCTTTTACTGTAAACGTTAATACGAAATTATTTAACATGTATACATACAGTCAGACAAATAATTTATACATACTTCAGGAGAAGAAAAGCTTGTATAAACTTTTTTAATACTGAATTATGTAGTGAATATTAATATTTTATTAATAAAATATACATCATACTATTTTTGGCTGACTCTGTATAGTATATAAGTCGCCGTAACGCCCTCTAGTGGCTAATTGCTTTAACAAGCTAAAAAAAAAACATAGCAGACTAAAGCAGTTCCCACTAGAGGGCGATGGTTACCACGATTTAATTTACAGTTAAGCTACAAGTTCGCCCTCTAGTGGCTAACTGCTTTAACAAGCTAAAAAAAAAAGCATAGCAGACTAAAGCAGTTCCCACTAGAGGGCGATTGTTACCACGATTTAATTTACAGTTAAGCTACAAGTTCGCCCTCTAGTGGCTAACTGCTTTAACAAGCTAAAAAACGTAGCAGTAACTAAACCAGTTTGCCGCTAGAGGGCGAACGCTCTTCTGTTCTTCTTCTTCTTCCTCTACTTTCGGCTATATTTTTGTGTGTTTGGTATGAATACAAGGTGTGTATATTTTGTGGTCATGTACGGCTCTGCAAGATCTTCAACTATGACTTCATTCTTATGAATATGAATTGATATTATTAAAGCAAAATGTAAAT
>JAOVVA010000041.1:3534482-3546963 GCA_028565275.1 Leiocassis micropogon
GCAGACGGTGCTATAACATAATGAATTTTATGATGAAGGCCTAATATGAGCTTCCCCTGTTTCAAAAGCTAGCAGCCTCCACTGATATATATATTCAAATATGAGCTACAAGCTCGCCCTCTAGCGGCTAACTGCACTAATGCACTTATGGTTGAAAAATTATATTTTCAAAATGTATGGTTTTTACACAGACTTGATTATTTAGGGTCAAACTGTACATTTTGCAAATTTAGCCTTAAATTTTTCAATTATCGTTTTGCTTGGGACATAACCAAAAATGGTCCTTTAATAATATCAATCCATATTCATAACATTGAAGTCATAGTTGAAGATTTTGCAGAGGTGTACATGAACACAAAATATACACAACAAGTATTCATACCAAACACACAAATATTCTTGATTTATGTTTTTTTTTTACATTTATAAATATGCATCAGTTATCTTTTTTGTCTATAAATGTAGTTAAGTACACACAAGATTATTTTATTTATCTATTATATAAGCTATTAATTCACAGCTTTAAACTTCACTCTACATCAATGACACACAAAGGGGTATTCCTAAAAAATAAAAATACTCTTGCTTTAATGTAAAAAAAAAAAATGTTTTTTAGAATTAAAGTTTAACCTTGATCATTACTACTGTAAGTCACACATCCACCCCTGAACCATCTGTACTAACCCAGAGAAACAGCTCAAATTTAGGTTTTTTAAAGGCAGGTGTAGGCCATTTGTCTGTTGGTATCTAGGAAACATTTTAAAAGGGTGCTTTATCTTGTGAGACCTTGTAGTCCCCTGGTAAAGTGCTTGTGCCCTGCCCTTAAGGTTTCAAATCCAAACCAGGTTTGGTTTCTTCGGTTACTGCTAAATGATAAATGTACTAAATGAAGATGTTGTTTCTGTGAGCTTGTGTGACTCAAGAGGTTGAGTGAGTTGTGTATGTGTTCCTGTGGCCCTGAAGCTCAGGGTTCAATTCCTAGCCAGAAGGAAAAAGAAAAAAAGGCAATAACAATGGTTATGCTAACTATAAAATACAACTTTTATTAAAAATGTTATAGTTACTATAATTAGTATTATACTGGACAATAGTAATATTGCATAATAGTGAAAAAAAACAATGGATATATATATATAATACAAAATAATAAATATATATGGAGAGAGTCCAAAGCAGCATAACCCCTCCTTTCACCTCCCCTGGAGCCCCAGTTGGGACAGACCAGCTCTTCTCTTTCTTTCTCTCTCTCTGCTGGATTTAGTGCCCCACCTGGTTCCAGCACCTTCAGCTCAGTAGGTTTTGAACCTGTGCACTCCCGAGCAACAGGTCAGGCCCTACCATCCTCAATCCACTGAGCCACCAGTGCCTTCAACCAATATGGCTTTTTTTAGGGGGCTTATCCTTTACTTTATATTACCTAGGGAGAAAGAGATGATCATCTGAGCTTGACACCTGCACATTTACTCTCTGAGCCACAATGGTCTTAAAGTAATGTTGCTTTTTTTTTGGGGGGGGGGTTGTTAATCTTTTCCTTATAATTACTGCTCCTGAAAGAGGTGTCAAGAAAAGTCTGAGCTTTGAACCTAGGTCATCTGAATCTAACACCCACACACTTCCTCTCTGAGCCATAGGGGCCCCCAGCAGCCTCCTCTTTTTTTTTTTTAAGGGGATATATTTTTTTTACTTTACTCTATGTGGAAAGGAAAGGCCTGGCTCCCAGCCCACCTACATCACACACCTGCTTGCTTACACAATGAGCCACAAAGCTACTTAGAATTGAGGTGGCTAATTATTTCTTTATTGTAGCCTATTTGTAGAAATAGATGCCTTGGTTAAAAGAAAGACAAAAAGGCAGGGACTTGAACCCAGGTCCCCCAAATCAGACGTTGATTAGGTTGTTCTCTGAGCCACAAGGGCATTCTGGTGATGCTGCCTTTTTAAGTGGATTTATCCCTTACTTTAAAGTCCCTATGGAGAAATAGGTGTCTTAGTAAAGAAAAACTTGAGCTTTGAACCCAAGTCATCTGAGACTGACACCTGCTTACTTATGCAATAAGCCACAAGAGCACGCAATAACCAAACTGTTTTAATAGGTTGATCTTTTAGTTTACAGTACATTATCTTTACTTTATATTGACTTCTTTCCACTGTAGGCACCTTCTTAACAGACATTTTTAGGGCTTTGCCTTTTTTTTTTTACTTTATTCTTTAACTATACAGATACCTGATGATGATCTAAAATATATATAACAAAAATATATAACAATGACAACACCAGCAGCATGGCGGTACAGTGGATGTGTTGTTGCCGCACCACAACAGGGTTCTGTGTTTGATCCTGAGATCGGGACAGGTCAGCACAGGGCTATGTCTGTATATGTGCTGTGCACCTCAGTTTTCTCTCATCTCTCAAAAATGTAAGATGATGAATGGCTCCTTGTGTTACAAACGTGTTCCTGCCTTGTCCAAAGTATTGACTGGATGTATTGTTAATGTCTGCAGGATAATGCCCTTACTAAGATGAATGAGAAATGCTCATCATATCTAACCAAGAAATAAAAAAAATTCCCAGAAAAAGATGAGCTAATCCCTCAGGTCATGTGACATCCACATGCACCATGGGCATGGCTTATATGATCAACAAACTGCAAAACAGTGTGCTAATAAATGCAGAAGAGTTTCTGATATTAACTCACCTCTCTTACTGTATTTCATATTATGTATCAAGGGTGAACTCTCCAATGAAGACATGATGGCGACAGAGTGAAGAGTAAAGTGTAAAGTATTTGTTTAGTGTTTTATTTAAGGCAAACACTTACTCACTTACTGTATGATCTATAAAGCTTTATCCTGTGTACAGGGTCTCAGGGACCCTGTCAGAGTACATCCAGGACAGTGTGCTTATCCATCGCAGGGCACACACATATAGTACACACAATCATTCACACACTAGGGCAGCTTTGGGAATGCCAGTTAGCCTAGTCTGCATCTCTTTGGACTGCAGGAGGACACTGGAGTACCCGGAGGAAACCCACCAAGCACAGGGAGAACATGCAAACTCCACAGACCCAAGACGGGACTCAAACTCAGACCGTGGAGGTTCAAGGTGAAAATGCTAACCACTAAGCCACTGTGCCCAAGGGAAACACATTAGATCAAAATATACATTGCTTGTTAAAATATTGATAGAAAACATTCTATTTATGGTTTTAATTTTGGATAGAAAGAGAAGGTTCCTGTACCATCATTCTCTTCTGGGTTGCAGAGAATAGTGAGAAGGTAAATCATAACTCTCTGACAATCCTAACCAATGGTCTCACACAGTGTTAAGTGTGCAGGAAACATATTCAGTATAACCATAGGAATTAGAATAAGTGTAAGAATGTCCAGGTGAAGTTTTCCATGGTGTAATGAATGAGAAATAAGCCTAACTTTTTAGGAATGTAATCATTAGTGTTCATCCGCAATCATATCACATGACATCCTCACCAGGGATTCTCAGGTCAGGGAGGCTGCAAGCAGAAGTAAAGCATCATTAAATAATGATTGTGTCTAAGACTCACCACCAGGTGTCAGTCTAGCTCCAGAGTAGCATAATAGCACTTGAATTAGACAAAAAAATAAATTCTAATTACATGAAAAATCATAATCTTATGGAGCCAATAAAGAGACATGTCTTTAAAAACAATAAAAACAACAAAAACTTATTATCTGGTATACACGAGAAACTTTGTAGTAAATATTAGGTAAATATGGTTTTTTATGTCCCTTTAGGGAATTAATATAGTCAAACCATATTCTAAATGTTTATTACCACATTTTTATTTTTTTATTTTTTTATTCTATTTTTATTTCCAGAATAACACACATTTGCAGTCAAGATCATTTTAGGCTGTTTATGCTGTTTCATTCAATTAAAAAAATGAATATCGCTTTTAACAATAGTGACTTTCATAAAAAGCAAAGCAGCTTTATATAAATAAATATAGCTTAAACATAAACATATATATAAACATATAGCTTTATCAGTTTGTCCCTAATGCCAGCTAAAGCTGGTGGCAAGGAAAAACTTCCTGAAAACTTTCTGGCAAGGAAGAAATCCCTGAGATGACATGAAGAAGGCGGGGGAATCAGATTTTAAAGGTATCCGCTAGCCTCTTTCGGATGAAACCAGATAGCATGACCATAAATAAACCCCTTTTAAGACTATGTGCTACAAGGTCCAAAGTGTAATTGTATAACAGGAAATGCGTTTTAATGGTGGAAGTGTTCTAATCAGGTGGTGCTAAGGGTGCAGGGTGCTTTCATCAGAGAGTGATGCACTATCCCGGGTGTCCCTGTGCAGATAGAAATCAATGGCGTGGGGTGTATAATGCCGCATTGTCCTGCCTGGCTGCCCCTGGTACCCTCATGCCCATCAAAGTGCTTCCATGTGGTGACATCACATCCCTCGGCCCAATCGAATGTCCGATCTGGAGAGAGACCTGGCACATATGAACCGTGTGAGGTCTGTTTAGGTGTGGAGACGTGCATGTACCCACACACACCCTCAGCATTGCATACACAGCCATCACACACACATGTACAGTATGGAGATAAATACAAAACTCACAAAAAAAAAACTGCACAATATATCCTTCTCTTCCTTTCCCATCACTAAACAGAGGTTTGTTGCGCCTTTAATCTTAAAGACTGACCTTTATCAGTCACAGTTCGCCTGGTTCCGGGCCTCCTTTCCAAAACAAGACAACAACCAACCTAGCAAACAAAGAGCTCAAAGAAAAAGCAAGCTTTCGTGTCATAATCTTCTCAGAAGCTCAAAAACCTTGTGCGAACGGAAATCCAAAATCAGAATGATAAAGTCGTATCCATGTTAGTAACGGACAAAACAGGATATGTGGGGTGGATGCATGGAGGTAAACCAGGAGTACTTGTTATTGGTGTGGCATCCAGCTGTGCATGAAAAGAGGATCTTCTCTGGACAAACACAATGAAGTAGAAAAATGTACCTGTAGGCGTTCACCCTCACAAAGTAGCCGGGATCTGATAAGCTACAGAGTTACTTTCAAAAGGAATTATTTCACAGCAGCATTTGCTTGAGTGTCTCTTTAGGAAAGAATAAGTGTACATAATAATATAAATAAGATGAATATGAAGTGTGTGTTTCTGCATGGTTTCACGTGCACTTTATCAGGAGGGAATTCCCATGCAGGTCATCTGATTGAGCTTCAGAGCGTCTTTTGGCATCAGAAGCCACAAGATATGAGATTTCACAGATCAAAGGCCACCTTTCTTCTGTCTTTATCTGAAAACAAAACTCTCCCCAGTGTTCACCACATAGTTTTGCAAAATCCGCCCACTGAGCTGCATTTCTCTCACACATGGTGTAAAAGGAAAAGAAGCACAAAGCAGTACTGATCATATGGGTTGCTATATTTATTGTAAATAAATTTTTTTAGATTTCTGCAAGGAATTAAACTCTTGTGAGCAAGTTGTCAGTGGAACATATAATCAACACACAGGATGGGCACCAATGCAAAGCAGAATTCCTGAACCACCCTAAATTTGAGCTAAATGAAAGCAAAAAGTAATAAATGAGCCATCTAAAAAAAAGAAATGAACTTATTGAGGTGGAGCTGGCACCTCACTCTATCTTCAAGGTCCCCAGTCACATTTGTATTTCGAGTTACTCTTAGTGTGGGTAGTCACATCCCCGAAACACCATGCTGCTAGATGAATCAGGTACTCGACATTGCCTCTAGGGGCGTGCATGGTGTCCTGCAATGAACTGGTGTCACACCCATTGTGCATACCATTTTATCTCCCGGTGTCTCGGGATAGACTCCAGATCTACCTCATCCGTGACCAGGATAAATCTGAAGATGATTTTTTTTAAAATAATTTTTTTATCTGGTTCTCCTGTGGTTTAAAGGAGAAAGAGCTAGTTGCATATTAGAAGCAGCTTCCAGTTAACTTCTTGGCTTTGTCCTAATCCGAGGTCCACCACCAGGTGGTTATAACCATGAAATAAACTTAAAATCAGCTAACTTGCTATCTCCCAGAAGGCACATCTCCTCAACAAAGACCTTTTTTGCTTTATTGATTGGATCAGAATATAGATTTAAGTTCCTAAAGAACCTTTCTGATTAACTGTGTCATGTTAAAACAAAAAACTTATTATAAAGGAAAATTGGGCCATCAAGCCATCTTTGAGGTTGCACAGTGGTTAAGACTGTGGAGTACTGATCAGAAGATCAGAGGTTTAAACCCCAGCACCAAGATGCATCTGCCCCTGGGCCCTTGAGCAAGGCCCTTGACCCTCAACTGCTTATAGGGTTAATGAGATAAAAGAAAAACTGTGGACTGTTCTGTAGTGCTGAAGTCCAGTTTTTATACATGTTCAATTTAATTTACATAAAAATACCATCCTGAACACATCTTCACAACCTCTTGCATTTTTTCAGTCCAGAAATCCCCCCCCCCACTTAAACCACATGACACAAAAGCCAAAGCCTGGCTGACACATTGGTGAGATGTCTACACCAGTCCGCATGTGCAGATGTGTGTGTATGTTTGACAGCGGTATAAACAGAGGAAAAATGGAGGCAGGTTTTTATGCCTAAAGCAGCATGATGAACAGATGGCCTGTCTGAACATGTTATGGAGGTGCTGCAGATATGATTAGTCATGTCCCTTTGTGTGTGTGTGTGTGTGTGTGTGTGTGTGTGTGTGTGTTTTAATCGACTCTAGTTGTTCAAGAACCAGGTTGAACTGTAAACCATAAATATTAGACATTAAGAAGTCTTCTTTATTAATAACTTTGATGTGAGATTACTATTCATTTATTCTCTATACAAATATTTAACTAAACAATTTGCTGCATACTGAGATTCAAGAATAATTTATTCATTCTTCTTAATCTTTTACCAAACCTTCAGCTGGAAAAGTCCTCAAAACAATGTTAATGAATTGCTCTTGACTGAGAGTGGTTGCAAAACTTCTGCCAGTGTGCACCTGGAAAGGAATATTATAACAGCTCTTGATTAAATTCAGATAAATATTATAGCATTTGTATATTTTCCATCAATCTGGACATCTTAAAAAAGTAAATACTTTAAAGAAATAAAGAACGATTACTAGTCGCAGATACAGTATTGTATTGAATATTGTGTATTTTATAACATATACATTTTACTTTCAATATGTAGGATTTTTTCCAGCCATGTTTCCAGTAACTACCTGCAGTACTGTATATTCATTTTTCCTGTCATTAATACACTTGACAAATCTACTGCAAAAAAAAAAAAAAAAAACATAAGTCAATTTTAGCAAAATGACACTTAAAAGGTTTATTATTTTTGGGTTACTTTCTAACCTTGCCTCAAGTTCTGCCATAGAGATTGCTTCCACTGGATTAAAACAAAACTACTAACCATTGTTTAAACTAAATGCTTAAATGTATTATTATCCTAAACAGAAATCAGTTACACTATAAAAACATAAACAGTGCTGCCACCAATCCTGACTATTCAATCATCCCAAACAGAACAAACTGGAAATTTACATATAATTAGTAAGCAGACTTTACAAATGGTACATCATACCATAAATCCAAATAAACTCAGGAATAAATCCAGAAACAATTCAATTAGAGAAACAGCTGATCAACATGCATTATAAGCAAACAGTACATCTCAATCCAATGCCGGAGGTCACCTGAGCAGTAGGAAGGTCTGCAGTGAGAGGTTTTACCTCAGAGGCTGATGATGTGATGTTTCTCCTGATAATGAAATTAGTAATTAAATTTGACAGTAATGTTGATTTTCCATATTTACCTTAGGTAAAAAATGCTAGATACATATATACATCTATCCATCCATCTATACATACATACATACATACATACACACATGCATTTATGCTAACACTGTGCTCTGAGTATGACAAGCCACTTTCTAACAGCTCAAGACCTCTTATTTTAATCTTAAACACCAATAACTACCATTTCTAACATTATCAGCAGTACAGAGAATGAGTGAGTAAGAGTGACTGATTTCACATGCCCGATCTGTTTCATTCCTCTTATTCCACAAGAGTAGCCACTATAAACATTTGTTCCCTATTGGGCTCACATCCTTTCTCTCCTTAGCGTTAGTAAGATTAAAAGAAAATGCACCCTGTTAAGTTACAGAGGCAACCTGAAGATTTCCCCATGCAGAAAAATATACTGATTGCCCTAAAGCATTGACACTCGAGACTTTATAACTAAATGTGAAAAAAAAAAGAAAACTGCATAAATAACTCCAAATCTATTTATATTAGACTGAATGGGCATCGCTGCCTCAGTGCTAAGGTTCTTGTCTGGTATATGGAAGGCCTGGGTTGATTCCCAGCCAATGTCCAAAACCCCAGCCACTCAATGCAGTGTCACATGCCTGGATAAAATGGGAGGGTTGCCCCAGGTAGGGCATCGGACATTAAACCTTTGCCAAGTTGTGTGCCGATCGTGTGTGGTCCTCTGTGGTGACCCCTTGACGGGAGCAGCCGAAAGACCAATCACCACAGTATTTGTTATTAGACTGAGATTATGCGTAGTGTCCATCATGCTGTAATGTCCCTCTGTAAGCTGCCGCCTTTAGGAATTCCAAGCTTTTAGAAAAAGTGCATTAATAGTGATCTGATCAACCAGAATTAAGAATTCAACAAAGTGTAAAATCAGATGAATTAAAAGGCATGAATTGATATAGATAATTTTATTATGCTGCTCAAAGTAATGGCAATCACAACTGTAAGAATTCCTACTAAAAATTATATTTAAAAGCGTCCAGCTTGCTTTCCTCTTTGAAAAGCCATTAGTAGAAAAAAACATCTGAACACTCTTTTTCATTAAGTTTGCCTCCTGTTGGTCTGCTCATAAATTATACCCCAGCTATGACGCTTATCTCCTTATTTATGTGTTTGTCTTCTTTATACACTCAGCCATTTCATGAGGCTCTGGTGTATTTTTTAAGCACACAGATGTGCAGCGTTCATGATTGAGGAGGAAAAAGAGAATTAAGTTCAGCAGCCGGTCTGAAAGGCCCCATTTAGCCTTGACAGACGGAGTTTTACCAGCGAGTGTAAAAACGTCAAAGCCCATACAGCATCGAGGTCTCCTAGCCAGACTCGAAGGCCCTGTATTCAGCTTGGACTGTCTCAATCGAAGGTCTTTCGACCCAATGAGAGCGCACATTTATTAGCTGAGAGAGCCATGGCTCCTTAGGAGAGCGTGAACGTCGGTCCAAGTCAAATTCCACCCGTTGCCATCGTAAAAGAGTCACCTAATTAACGTTAATCCGTTTTTGATGGCTGAATGTTCCCACTCTGACCACACTGGCGGGGTCTATGAGAGCTTGACTTGAAGCCATCTGCTATAAGAAAGGGGGTGTAACAGAGAGAGAGAGAAAAAGAGAGAGAGATGGGTGGAAAATTCTGGACCAGAAACAACAATCTCAGAAAAAAGCTACTGTACAGGTACGATTTGAATGTTATTTGAATATTTTATTAGGATTATTATTTTCATAATTTCTTTTACTTATAATTTTCTTTTAAAATTATTTAAAACTAGCATAAGTACCTGAGTTTATAGAAATAGTTAAAAGGTTAAAGCTAAAATTAGCATCTGGCACATAACTGCTTATAACTTCACTTCAAATCAAGATTTTAATTTAATTTATGGTGCAAGGTTCAGTTTTCATAGTGTACTTGCCTTTTAAAGAGTAAGCCATGATGAGTCGCGCTGTTATGTATGTGTGTGTGTGTGTGTTATTAAGGATTATGCCGGCTTGTTGGTGCATTATGGTTGTTTTTGTGTCTTCCGCATACTCTGTGTATTTATGGTAAACTATCGCATTGATTGGCTCTGTTAAGTAATGCGTATAGCCCCGCCCACCTAAAGGCAAACGCGCTAAATGAGTGGAAAAAAATACCCTGACAGATGTGTTCATTTCTATTCAACATTTTTATTAAACTTATGACGCAGGTTTAACTTCAGACAAATACAGGAGGATTGGCAAAAGTTCATTAAATTCTGTTTAGCCAGTTTTGTGTGATTCTGTGACAAAATCTGGTTGGACAGACATACAGACATTGAGACAGACGGATATACAGACAGATTTTTTTCTGAGAATGGTTTCGGGTCCTCCAATGTATGAAATGTAAAGATATTGCTTAAAAATTAAGTTCAATCAAAAATCAATGTACAGACAAAAACTTTTTTTAATTCATATAGATTGTTTATTTTCTCTTTTATTCTATTTATTGATCAACTACTACTGCTAATACTACTAATGTTACGTATACTGGTGCAGAATAAAAATACTAAACAAAAATTAAAATAAAAAATAAAAGAATCACTTATGCTCTCATACTGCTCATGATTCTAATACTGACTGTATTGTATTAGAATATTGCTTTGACAGGCCTCCTTATACATTAGATCTAAAAATGAAATCATTGTTGGCTGTAATTCAGTTTCATAAAAATGCTCAAAGTTTATACTACTGAAACGCAGTCAGAAAAGAATGGACTGAAACCAACACGGAGACCTAATCAGGAAGAGAGCTAAATATTTACACTGTTAAACAAAGACGTATTAAACAGTCTTTCACTTGCTCATTTTTCGTTGCTCGAAAGCAAATGTTTTGTGACTGAATGGAGAAAGCAAGACAAAATGCTGGTGTCATCCTTCACCGAAACAATTTACACTCTCATCATAGCCACGTGTGGTCCTGCACAGTGTCGTCTATGTGCAAGCTTAGTTTTCTTTAAACACACACACACACACACACACACACACACACACACACATATACTTGTAGGGTTGAATTTTCCCTTTACCCACAAAGCTTACTTGTTTTCTGAAGCAGTTCTTTGTTAACCTAGGCCATAAAACATAATTTTAAAAGTGAAGGTTTCTCTACAAAGTAAAGTTAAAACTAGAGAGGTAAAATAGAGCCTAGCATATACAGTACTGTAAAGCTCAGCTCCTGAGTGAAAGCTATCAATTGAAAGCTCAACTAGTTAGTAAAAAAATAAGCTTAACCTAAGTTAACTGGTGGGTTAAAAGTAACAAAGAGTGCTAATCTTCAGGGCGAAAGCTAGTGCAACCTAATCGTCAGAGTAGTGAAAACAAATATTATTATGAAAGCTAATATTCATAAAGTTAATAAAATCTCCAGAGATACACTACCGCTCAAAAGTTTGGGATCGCTTGCAGATTTCTTTGTGCTTGTTTAGAGATTTGTTTTCTACATTCTACAACAATACTGGGTATTTCAAAACTATGAAATAACACATATGGAATTAGGTAATAATGTAACAACAATAACAACAGTCAGTTGTTATTTTAAGACACAGAGTTCAGCCTTTCTGGAACAGTTCTTGCAAGAACAGTATTGTCAAGTGCTTTTGCAAAACCCATCAAGCACCATGATGAAACTGGCTCTCATGAAGACCTTCCCAGGAAAGCAAGGAGAAGTTCATTTAGAGTTACCAGTCTCAGAAATCACCAATTAACAAACAGCACCTCAGGTTAGAGCCGTTATGAAGACTTTTAGCTTTAGATCATGAGTAGTAGATAAATCTCAACATTAACATGAAAAGGAGATTATTGCATATTTTGGACATCTTCATCATTGCAAAGTAACCACAGATGACTACGCTAACTCTACTGAGAAGGCGGTATGTGCAGGACAGAACATATTTTTTATTTTTGCTATTGTGTTTAGTTCGGATTGTGTGGTATACCAGACTGCAACAGACAGATTTAAAGCCCCATGTCATCCAAAAATGTAAACCAACACATGAAGGTGTTCTGGGATTTAAAACACTTTTTTCTTGACTTTGTGGTTTTGGTTTGGAGTTAGAGCAAAGACATTTCCCTCTCACCTCTCACCGGTGCGCTCCAGGCCACCAGGTGTGGATGTTTTTATTATGCATTTGCTGAAGCTCCTGACGTTTCCTAGCTGGGGGCAGGAGCACCTGCATGCATGTGATAAAATACACACACACACGTTTCTGAGATGCTACAGGGCAGCTTTAGAAGTCAATGGGCCATGCCAGAACATCAAACCAACACAACTTGCTTTGGACATCAATACAAATGTCACACAAAAATTATAATGTTTATTCCTCAAAACAAGAGAAAGTATAAATCTGAAAAGCCACCGCCATCATTTCTGGGTTTCTCCCCCATGCTGATAAATCATAAAAGAATCTTCATCACTGCTTGGCAGGCCATGATAATCATCAATGTAGGACAGTCCAAAACATTCTGGACCTTCCAGTACATCTGTCATCAAGGTTTTTATTAATGAACTGAAAATGTTTACAGAAATAAGAAAGTAGCTATTATTATAGTTTGAGAAACATTCCAAATGCTAGTGGGATTGAATCTTTTCTTTCTTTTTTTTCTTGCTAAAGGAATAGTCAAAAAGTAAAA
>JAOVVA010000041.1:3547136-3561604 GCA_028565275.1 Leiocassis micropogon
GGTGACTGTGGAGACCTTTTTTTGTTAAGTACATAACTCCACATGTGTTCATTCATAGTTTTGATGCCTTCAGTGAATGTAAATGGTCATGAAAATAAAGAAAACACATTGAATGAGTGAAGGTGTGTCCAAACTGTTGGCCTGTACTGTATATATATATATATATATATATATATATATATACAGTATATATTCACTGAAGGTAAAAGGAAGTGAGATGTGACTTTCATTAACATACCAGTATAGATAGATAGATAGAGATAGAGAGAGATACAGTAGATACTGTAGACAGATACCTTATTGATCGTGACGGAAATTCTACAATATTATTTAGTATTGTTTGGGATTTAACTTAGGAATAAACAATATGTATAAATAACAATTCATCACATTAATAACTTGTGTATATAACTTAACCAATTTTTTATATTGTAAATGCTAAATATACATTTTTAATCCTAAAGTGACTCAAAATCAGTTTATCTTCTTTGGTTTTCTAGGACTTGGTCAGGCAAAAATGCTGGGAGTTTGCAGCTTGGAGAACACTGCAGACCCAGCATAGAGGCCTGTATCAGCTTTTTATTTAATCTTTGCATCTTAGTCAGACAATAATGTCAAGATTTTTTTAAACAAAGCTTTCCAGCGTTTCCAGGTTACTTTTCACTTCCTACTAGATTTAGTCTTTGAACAGCTTAAGGCTACAAACATGCTTATTGCACTGCTCAGTGTGTGATTGTGAGAGAGATACAGATATATACATGTTGGATAGCATGTGTGCAATGTTAGTTAACTCAAGGTCATACCCAAACCCAGTTCAGTACCATGCTAAACCAGATCTCTGTTACAGGTATTGCGTGCAAGCTCAGGTGTGAAACTGCTGCCATTGCCAAAATATGTAGTTATAACATAACTATACAAGCTACACCATTTTCCATGCCACAACATCCCTGGTGATGTGACAACCATGAGTTGTCTGGAGGGTCAAGGACAAGCAGGTGGAATGGTTGCTTTTGATGTACAACTGTTTTCCCAAGGTCTCCATGGATGAGAGACTTGACCCATTCAGAGGTAATTATAATCTTTATTCTTGAAAATTACTTTGACAAACTGATTTAAAAAAAGACTTGTTCTTTTCATCCCACCATTCTTTCTGTGTTTATCCATAGAGATCACCAAATGATGATAATGTAAATCATATGTAGGGCCTTCATGTTCACTAGATCTCAACCCAATTCACCGCATCTGGGAAATTCTGGAGAAAATAAGTTAGACAACTCTATCTCTCCCCATCATCATTACATCCGTTGCAAGAATGTCCTCTGTAAAAATAAAATGGTGTTCCAGAGCCTTGTAGAATCTATGCCAAGGTGCAATCAAGTTGTTCTGGCAGCTCACAGAGGTCCATAACCTTTTTAGAATACCTTATATCGACTTTTCCTTTAATCTGTTATCCATCTACACTACCATTCAAAAGTTTGGCCTTCTAATTCCATTATCTTTCATGATTTCTATTTATTCCTACATTGTAAAAACAATGCTGAAGGTAATAGGCAATAATCTCCTTTGAATAGTTGATATTGAGATGTGTCTGCTACTTATGCTCTGTTAAGCCTTCATAACGGCTCTAATCTGAGGTGCTGTTTGTTAATTGGGGATTTTTGGGGCTGGTAACTCTAAATAAACTTCTCCTCTGCAGCAGTGATAAGTTTTGGTTTTGCTTTACTGTGATAGTCTTCATAAGAGCCAGTTTCATCATGGTGCTTGATGAGTTTTGCAAATGCACTTGACAAAACTGTTCTTGCAAGAACTGTTCCAGAACAGCCAACCTTTATGTATTAAAATAACAACTGACGGTTGCTGTTGTAATTTAATTATCTAATGCCATATGTGTTATTTCATGCTTTCATACAGTATGTTTTGAAAATATCCAGTATTGTTCTAGAATGTGGAAGATAAATCCAAATTTGTTTCCAAACTTTTGACTGGTGTGTCCACACTTTTGATTGGTCATGTATGTGTTACATTTTCCAGATGCTCAACAGGTTTAAATATAGGCTGATTCCTAATCTCTTACTAACATTTTCTAACAAAGCCTGATCTGAACTGACTAAACAACTGATTTCAATTGCAAACAACAAAATCGCTAGCTGGTCAAGTCTAACAGCAGAATACTTATGATAATCTTAATTGGTGCTCTACACATGTTAAGTCCTCCAGTTAACCTCGTGTACGGATGAGTGCATATCAGTGAAGCAGCATCACACTGAGCTGACAGCACAAACACAGCTGGACACTGATTAGAACCACCCAAGTGTCACTCTGCCTCATGTCACTGCCTTGAAACACACACGCAAACACACACAATAACAGATGTCATGCCTACGAAATAACTTCATGAGACTGTGTTTATGCCTGAAGAATGTCTGGCCCCTTTGACCAACCTTTTTGTGTTTAATGCCAGAGAGAGAAGTGAACAGCTTAAAAAGAAAAGTCCATTCTTAAATCTGTTAAATACTGTATCTCGATATTTATTATGCATTTAACGAATTTGGTGCTAATTTGTTGGTTACAACTTAATTTCAGTTAATGAGACATTGGTAGTGCATTTACAATTGGGGCTAATAGGACAGAAATTTTCACACGTAAACATAAGAGATAATAATCTGGTTTATTTGCTAGCTCATAAAAACAAAAGCACAAGAGCTTATTGTTTTCTCACCCATCAGTTTCTTGACTACAGGAGAGACTTGTCTCAGCTAATTAGTGATCTACGTATAAGATGGTGTGAACGATGGCATGAAGTATTAGGAACTATAAAGCTTTGGAACCTGATCGGTTTGGGAGACTGTACATATGAGGTGGTGAGAAAACCAGGCAAAACTAAAGAAGTAGAGTGCTGTTGAATTGCTTGAATTCCCACTGGTACCACTGACAGAAGAAATCCTACTGTCAATATCACCAGGTGGTCACATGGCATTATGGGTAACATAAGAACTTGTTAACCAAAGTAAAAATGCACTTACCATGTCGAAGAAAAAATTTAACATTTTAAAGGACAATGAAAGCAAAAGCAAGGCTCATGTTGAGACAGGATGTTGAGAAAGCTTTTTTTCTCCACACATCCACATCACTATATACTGTATATCACTGAACAGCTGCACTGATCTGAATTGGATTTTATTCAAGGACAAAAAGTCAGACTAGCAAAGTCAACAATATACAAGCTTCAATAAATGTACTGAGATGTATGAATGAATAGAATTTAATAATGCAAGTCATAACAAGACACTTCAGCGCCAGATGTGTTTTGCACCCACGCTATAGCTAACCAACATTTACCTTAGATAGCCCTAAATAAATAAATGATGGAGGATCTTGAGAATTACTATGAAATAAAAGATGGATCAAAGCCACAGTGTTTATTTATTTCTATGTTTATGACTTAGAATAGTGAACATATGGAAGTTGACAGATATCTAACTGCATGACTTACAGTTTATTAATTAATAATACATTTATATTGCATTTATCTGCAGTAAGATCTTTATGGTGACTATAGGATGACTACTCACCCTAACCTGCCAAAACCTGTTAACCCTAATAGTTTAGATTGAGACAGAGAAATATTGAGACAGGGTTTATTCCTTGTAGACTGTTGTGATTAGTTGCCAATGCATGACAAAATGAAAAGAAGGAGCATGGGGACTGTTGGTATATTGTGTATTGCTGCACTACCACTTTTCCCATGTTTAGAAGGAATTTAATTGATTTAGGAATAAGTGAATTCATATTTTAGGGGGAGTAAGAGGACGTAGAAGTATAGGCCCCGGTAAAAATGGCCTGGAATTGCCCAGGATTGACGATGAGGCAGGGGCATGGCATTATTTATTGAGTCATTTGGCCCAAGAGGAGAACTTAATTGAGCGGTTGAACGCAAGGATGTGTGGCTAGACATGATTAGGTGCTGAGTACTCACTTAATGTGCGGCCAAGAACTGAACAGAATGAGATGGAAAGAAATCTCAGGAAAGAGGAAAATTTTAGGGAAAGAAATGATGATGAGGAAGAGTGGTGGTGATGGGTTCAACCCAGAATGGTGCTCTTTTCTTTTTTTTTGGCTTTTCCATGAATGACGCAGGGCTTGCTGCACGAATAGAGTGCTGCACAGTCTAGAGCTGACCTCAAAAATCGAGGTTGGAGCACAAACACAAGCTGAAGTGTGGTCAAAAGCAGCCAAGCAGAATACGCTATTAACACATAATCTACTTTTATTATATGTTCAGAGCAAACACACAATTCATTGTGGTTGTATTTTGTATATATACTGTATACAGTATGTATACAGTATGTACACAGGTGGAGTGGGCACAAGAGTTGAATTTCAAGTTAGTCTTAAAGTATGTAATATTTTGTAGAAATTCTAACAAGTTGGAGAGATTTTGCTGGTTTTCATTTCATTTCATTGGAATAATGGTATTCCAACAATACTATTTAATAATAACAGAAACCTGTGAACAGAGCAACCCAATCTGAGACAACACTTACCCATCCAAAGAACACTTGAGGAAAACTTTCTGCATGCATAGTATTGTAAAAAAAAAATTGCTCTGAGTACTTTAACGTTAAACATCTATTAATATAAGCTGGTTAATGCCATGCAGCAATACTAGTTTGTAATACTAGTTAATACATGTATGCCATGCTAAAAGTCTCCTTTATTTGCATGTATAAGCAAGATCCATTCAGTACAGAAAAGCCATTGTTGTTATTTTTTTTCATAATAGCAGATGTGGTAATTTCCATGGATTAATGGCTTGTAGAGTGTGACTGATCTCATTACACATAACTACAACAGCTTTCTGCTCGCTAATTCGGTCATAATTTGTCATAATTTACTGTCTGTGAGTTTGCAAAAGGAAATTTCACTCACTATATCAACATTGTTTAGACTGATTGACTTTTGTTCTCGAGCCAGTGACAGTTGACAGAGCATCTGGCTAACATGCATCTCAGAAAAGGACTGAAACAAAATCAGTATTTCTGCCTCTATAGCTGTGGTTTATGTACAACTTCTTAAAAGAGATGAGAGACACGCTTTGACTTTTATGTTCTATCAATTAGCTGTATGAAAAATCTCCAGTTGGTGTGTTTCGCCTCACTTTATCATAGAATTTACAGTCTCTGACTGTTGAACACAATATTATTTATACCAACTGCAGGGGAAAAGGTCACAAAGTCATAAACCCATGAGGACTAGCTATAGCGTTCCACCAAATGAACAGAGTGTCTAGTGTGAGTATCTAGTCCTGATAGAATCTCCCCTATGTTCTCATCGATGTTTCCTATGCGTTTTAGGAAACAGAGTAAATTCTTGTGAGGTCTAGCCCTCCAGAGATTTCATTCATGGCTCTGTGTTGATTTTGTGCTATCAGACCCGCATTGGTGTATGATAAGACATGTGTACCAGAACTGTATAAACTCTCAGTGATCTCAGGTAGCGTCTCCCAGGGATAACAAGCTGAAGTAAAGGTGCCAAACATGCTTCCATGGATGATGGGATATGAAATTTGTAGTCTTTTAACCCTTTTTTAACCCTTAAAACTCAAGCAGCAGAGATCGGTGCTGGGAACACAGCATAGGCCAATGACGATTAAAAAATAAATATGTGTTTATACAGTATGGAAGCTTTGCTAGTCTGTGTTAAGAGGCAGGCTTCAGACATCAAAATGTGCATTTGGGTTTTCGATATGTCAGGTAGAACAATAGTTATCATTACCGGAATATGGGAAATGATTTTGCAAAAATGTAAAACTCTCAAAATGAGCCTTTTATTATTATTTTTTGGTTATAGAAACAGCCAAAAACAACAATAAACACATGATCATCTGTGTATGTGCTATTTCTTTGCTTATGTGACCCATTTATTATTTTCTTTGCTTAGTCATGTTTGTATAGTTGGTTGGAAGGATATAAAATTAAGTTCACTATATTGCCTGTCATGTGCTAACAAAATGATATGTCACTTTATACAGTACTGCACAATCCCAAGCCCTATGTATATTTGTTTATTAAGAAAAAAAAATAGCAAAAAAAAAAAAAAAAATGCAAATAATGGGTTTTTTAAGAGCTACCCAGTTTTGAGACAACTGGTTTTGGAAATATGTGATAAATTCCTTGAAATCATGCTCATTCCTGCCAAGAGCAAAATTCTGCAGGTAAATGATGACCAGTCCAGGATGTGGTCGTTCATTCCTTCCTTCATCTCCAATAAGCACTTTATGTCATGGTAGATCCAGAGCCTGTACTCACATGAGGCAGGAAAACACCACGGAGAGATGCAGGTTCATCATTCATACGGCACAATACACACAACTGAAAGTAGTAAAATACTATTTCAAAGCTGCAAGGCTGATAAACAAAGATTGCTGGTCAACCTTATTGCATGAAAGAATTGATTGTTGGATCTCATTTGATTTCGTACAAATGAAGTGACATAAAATGGTGCAACCCCATCCCTAATCACCTTGTGACCAAGTGAATGTTATAGATGTGAATTTGTGAGACAGTTATGCTATAATAATGATGACCTGCATTACGAGTGTTTATAAGGTTCACAGTAGATTCACATAAAATACTGTGAACAGATATATATCTAAATCTAAATCCTATCTTAATATAAATATATATCTCTAAATCCTGTGGTATGAGCTCTCATCTTATAAAAGGACCTATCATAAGGCACATGAGTCTAAGCCTGGTAACAGCCTGGTAAGATCTGCAAATCTATGCTTGCACTTATGCCTGCAAAAGTGTGTTCAGTTTTTTTTTTAATGAATTTAACATTAACTGGTGCTAGATTTTGATAAGGTCAGTGAGTGCAATTGCCCAGACTGAAAACTTCTGTATAATATGCAGAATATAGAAATAGGTAGGCTAGTTCTTCATATTCCAGCTAACAATATCAAGGAAATAGTTCTTTCCTCTTGGTGGTCAGTACGAGAAATAATGCTCAAGTTTCCAAAGCTTGTTTTAAAAGCCATAAGCTTACTAGCCTTCAGTATTAGAGACACCCATTTACTAGTCCTTATTCCAGCTATCCATGTTGAATTTTACCCAGTCTATGTCAGATTGAACTGTATGGTTACATTCAGATTCATTTTCTTACTTTACACCTTATATTGACCTAATTAGTATGACCATTCATTTGTTATCATGATTATGTTTTTACACTTTAAGCTTTATTACATTTTATATATGAGCAAATAAAAAGGAATTTGATGACAGATCAGACTTAATTACATTCTATTGATGCTCGTTTGGATTGAGATCGGCAGAATTTGGTGGCCAGGTTAACAACCCTTTAATCTGTTTGCCTGCAAACCCCCATAAATAAATTTACCCTTTAATAAAATAAATGCCTAAATCCAAATGTTTCAACTTTAGGGAGTTTTCTGTTATTTGTTACAATCAGTTCTAATAAAAACTCATTTGTCAAACACCTTTGGATATACTCTTTGTCTTCCCACATGCCTTGTCTAGCTTAATGGGGGAAATCTGGGAAACATATTGTTTTTCTGTAATTTTTCATGAATGAAGATCATTGGGACAGTACAAAGGTACTTCAAAATGAAGCCTCTGTCAGGGATATTCTTTATGCATCTGAGGTGTAATTATGTGGTTTGTTTGACTATTATCATGTCGCAGTTTATCACAAAAGGGAATTTCTAAAAGTGTATCTGGAGTGCAGAGAGAAAAAAGAGAAAAAAAGATATCCGTCTCTCTTCTTAATCCATTTGCAATTTCATAGGAAAAAAGGTATTCAAACAAATCTTCCTCTATGTCATTATTTGGAAGATGATTTGGCTGCTAGAATGAGGTCACACACATGAATTTATTTAAGAACTGTTTAAACTCTTGAACTGTTTATTTAAGCTATTGCAGAGGTGCTATGTGACCCACATCTTGTTTACTGGGAATGTGTAATGAAGGTCTAACATTCCTGATCCATATAACACCTTTAAGATACAGTCAGTATCCTAGGATGCAGAGAGATGATGTCACAGAACATTAAGCAACCATGATTTATAGAGGTTTAAAGACAACAGCATGATCACTGATAGAAAGTGAGTAATGGCCTAAACATGGTCCACGCTTACTTATGTCTGGCCCACATACCCTCATAGAATTATGGCAATGAACTCATTCGAATCAGCCTGCCAAAATACAACCATAACTTAATGCTGATAATACCATATCTAAGACATGATATGGGGCAGACTGTACATTTAGGTCTTATTTGGCCAAACACTCATCTGCCACACTGCCACAATCATGGGTGGGAACAAAAATGTGGATAAATGTGTTTGTCTGTCTGGGCTATATTGGCTCTAAAGCTAAGGTGCATTTTATTTATCGGTCACACAGCCATTGGTATACAGTATGTTCCATGATTACGGCTGTAGCTTATGTTTTATGACATAATGTCTCATCAAACCCTTTGAATAGTTGCTTTTTCTTTTAAATCCTGTCAAACTCTGAGCTAGTACAGCACAAGAATTATATAATCATAGATCTGCTGGTTAAACCAACAGAAATCTCCCACTTCTCCTTCTACTTCAATGAAAGCTTGGGTGCAGGTATAGCAATCACAAATATATTAGGAATAAGCAGAATGTGTGTGAATTCAAATATGTAGTCCTGTAACAAGGGAAAAGTCAGGAAATCAGCATAAGTGCATTAAGTGCAGCTAAGTTTGGAAAACTGTATCTTGGCCAGAATGCTTCATAGGTTCTTTTAGTCACTCCCCATCTCCCTTTCACTCCACCCCCATTTCTGTCTGTTTAGAAAATAAAACATGGCAGAATCTGATAAGTACTGAGCGTAACCAGATACTTTACAATTTTTCCCTTTTTCCACAATGGGAAGACATCAGTGGGATGAAGTTGGACACAGAATGAGCTAAGTTCCTCCTGGACATGTGTGCTACAGATGCTGGCATTGCTAGCAATCATGTGCTTTGTCATTTATAAATTGGTACAACTGAATTAATTCCTAAGAGCAAGCATTCTTGGTCTGAGGGAATAAGCAACTGTTAAACAACATGGCCATTAATTTAACATGCCTGACATCCTCTCTTTAAACCAAGAGACCAGTCAGACAAAATATGCTGCATGAAGTATTTATTCTTTGATGGTGTTTTGAATAATGTTTATCATCAAGTATATATGAATATTGATGCTACTTCCTGAGCTTGTAAAAATTAATTGCAAATTGTCTATAGCTATGCAATTTATTGACCAACTTGGGATTTTTAAATACAATAGGAGGGTCTGTTTTGATCAACACCCCTATATCAAGGGTAATGTTGTGATGATAATTCTTGGCAATGCTAGATAAACATAAGACAAACCAAGACTTGATTTGATTGTGAAAATAACAAGACACAGTGATAACAATTAGCTTTATTTCTCCATATAATCCCCTGCTACACTAATGCACTTATCTCAGAGTTTCAATACTTCCTAGTGCTTGGATACCCTTAAGGTAGAAAGTTTTCTCAGTATGCCGGGGCCATGAGCAGACTGCCTGCTTCACATCTGAAACACTGGTCTCCCAGGAACTGCTTTAATGGCCCAAACATGTGGAAATAGCTTGGAGCAAGGTCAGGACTGTACAGGGGATGTGGCAGGAACTCCCAATCGAGTTCCTGTAATGTACAAGTATCAGTCATTCCACTCAATAAATGTTCACAGGGACGTTTGCATTTGCAACATTTAAATGTTTTACTAAGAGTCTCATCACCATGCTTTACTTGAAGGCTCTGTAAATGTCAATTGGTTAAACAGTTCATCACAAGTTCATCACAAGTCCTATACTTCACCAAACTAACCTTGACTAACGTTTCCTCCTTTAAATAAAATGTACAAATGTACAGTATATCATTTTGTTTAACATGTAGAATAAAATTTTACAGAGCAATAAAAGGAATGAATGTCGCAAGCTGTTTGAAAGTCAAGAGAGCCATCTCTTTTATTATTTAGCTAATTGCTCTGCTCACTATTCCTTTTGATTTCATTTAATATAATTTATTCACAAAGAACTCCTGACCTTGTGCTGGCATGCTCCCTGAAAACCCTATTCAAAATGCAAATGGTAATGCAAAAATAGTGAAATCTAATAACCAAAACCAAATATTGTGCATGTTTGGGGAGACGCATGTAAATAAATCATATGGCAGGGGTTAATAAAAAGGCTGCAGAAGGCGTACGAATGCTTTCTTGTGCCACCAAATATTAGACCTTGCGAGCACGAATATTAGCATGCTCTGTGTGCACGGCCAAGTCTCAGCGTGTGATTGATGAGGCTTCAGGGCAAGCATGAACCCAAACACAGTGCAAAGCCTCGAGCTGCTGTGCATTAATGTCGGTGTGACCAACACTCCCTTTCTGATTACTGCACAGGGACTCTCACAAGATCACATGCTGGAAAGACTATGGCATCGCATTTGCAATAAGCACAATCTGCACACAAATAAGTACATCCGCTCACAAAGACACACACATAGTAAATGCAGACACAATTCTACATATACAGTGCACAGACCTGTGCAGAAACAAGCAAAACCTGACAAACAAAACGTGAAGTGTCTAAAATCCAAGTGCATTTGTCACACAAATCATATGATTGTTCATGATTCTATGTTCAGTCATCTTTGCTTAAATATGATTTGAATTGACAGGTGTCAATAAAATTTACACCAACATTCACACAGAATCCTATAGACATACACAAACAAAACACACAGACATGACTACGTTCCAGCCTGTGGCAAGCTATTTTCTAAAAACTGAAGTGACTGACTGTGAAAATGGCAAAATAGCACACGGAAAAGTGTTGCTCTCATTATTTAAGCTAACATTTGCAGAGCAAACATACACGGTGTTCGTCCACAAACCTTGCCTTGTGAGCCCTGGGTTGTTTTGTTTAGCAGCGATCTGACACTTTACAGTGACAATATTTAGATTGCGGTATTAACATGAAGCACCACAACCAAATACACTGCCTGGCCAAAAAAGAAAAAAAAGTTGCACACTCCAAAATTTCATTGACCACCGTTAGCTTTGATTACATTACGGTGCAGAGTGTGATGGCAAATTCATGTGTGAAAATTATTAGTCATGCTCCCAAAACCACATTTTTACAATTTAAATTCTGGACTATGCCCTTCTTAGATGTGATGATCCTGGTTATTCAGTACATTCAGTTTATCAGCTGACTTAATTTTATTGCCAATTTTTGTGGCCATTATGAATGACATGTGCATCACTTCATGTGTTTCCCTTCCTACCCTGATGTGTACATCACTTGGGAATAGGCTCAATCTGGACTCATAAGACCACATGTCCTTTTTCAATTGCTCCAAAGTCCAATCTTTATGATCCCTAGCAAACTGTTTTTCCCAATTAGTCTCAATAACAAGTGGTTATGGCCACACAATCATGTGTGTTCTCATCACAGGTGGAAATGCTCTGACTTTCCCTAGCAGCCCTTAAAGCTCAGAGCATCATAGCCATTATTTGTTTTTCTTTCTGTTTTTAGTTCATTTAAACCAACTACCCAATCATGACTGAGCAAAAAATGTAAAAATGGGTCACATATGCAAAAAAAAAAAAAAAAGGCTAAGATACATGATCACGTTTT
The DNA here is from genome assembly GCA_028565275.1 of Leiocassis micropogon. Lineage (NCBI taxonomy): Eukaryota > Metazoa > Chordata > Actinopteri > Siluriformes > Bagridae > Leiocassis > Leiocassis micropogon. The sequence continues at coordinate 3,558,836 of JAOVVA010000041.1, forward strand.
TTTTTTTTTTATTGTTGGGTTGTTTTGAGAGAGACCCTTTATGAAAGTTATGTAAAAGTTATATAGTTTTAAAACTTTTGTTCTCCCTGACATATTTGGAAACCCAAATACACTGAAGCGTCCCTGTTAACATCAGCATCAGCAAGGCTTCCATATAAGCACTCAAATCTTTGCAGTTTGAGTTTTTAGGGGTAAACATACCTGTGATTTCTACTGTCAGTTTTTTTTTTTTTTATTTCATCTGACCGCATTTCTTCCACAAAGTTTCAGGACAGGCTTTGCTAATGTGTTGAAGGGTTTATGACCCAATTCCAGTATTTTTCAAAACTCCCTAATTATTTTCTGTACTTGATGCAGGACAATAATTTGACCCCTTCTGAAGTGGTGACTTTTTTTGGCCAGGCAGGGTGTCAGTTTGTAAATGCCTAATTAGTGTGTAATGCTCTGGAGCTCAAAATTCTAATGATGTAGATAAGTGTAGAAAGTGAAGGGGAAATTTCTGTTTTGGTGTAGCCTGGGGGTTTGTCCAGACTCATCATCGGTCATTGTCTGAAACTCTTGCTGTGCTACGAAATAGTTCATTCACTTTTATTTATGCCCATTAGAGAAGCTGTAAATTCTTTCTCTCTGTGGACATTAATGTGGCTATAAATGCAGTGAAAGCTCTTCCTCCAGGGAGCTTGTGGTCCATGTTGCCTTAACATCTGAAGAGAGGTCTAATGGGTAAGCAAACACACTCATTACCTACACCGCCAGCCCAAAGGAGGACAGCATACAGTATGAGTTCGAATCTATGACTTTATGTATGCTTACAGTATACATGCACACATGTTTGGCATTTGCCTGCCGTGTTCTTGCCCTCAGGCCTCAGGCACTGGGGTTTAACTGAGTTACTATGTATGCATTCGGTGGAAGTGAACCACAATTTGTGTGCAATTGTCCATTTGCATGACATCGCATTTCTTTAAACAAGTGCATGTGGAAAAAATACAATAAAACCACATAGGATTTGGGATTTTACAATCCGTAAGCACACGCCTGTTCTCCATTTGGAGCATATCCATACGAATGTCAATTTTCAGTCCACATTCAGTTTGAAAAACAATTAATTTATCATATGTGAAAACTCATGTAACATGAATCTCATGCTCACTCATGTTCACTCATCAACGGTGGCATCCTTTTCCCAGGAGCACTGGGCATGAGTCAGGAATACACTCAGTATCAGAGAGATGCACACACTGACACACTCACTCATTAGTTACTCAGTCATTATTGAATATTCTTTCAACAGGTTATAGAGAGGCGGGAAGAAAATAGAGAACTCTGGTGGATATACACAAGGACAGGTTATGAATATGGGATTTTGACTATGGGCTTTGATGATGGCCATCAGTTTATTTTTACTCTTTGTGGCATATTGGGAATGAACTGTGCCGTTTCCGGTACTTTTCTGGAACCAGTTTATTTTGTATAAAGAATGAGATTCTCAGTGATTTAATTATACAAGCTAATACACTGAAAATAAAAGCAATACTTCTGGATTTTTTTTTCTCTCTTTAACTGTTCATAACTAATGAATTTTCAGTCATGACATGATTTTGATAACTGTTATTAGGGTTGATTGGAAACATATGTGTGACTCAAAACAAACACTAATTCTTTTTTAGCAGGCTTTATTAAATCCTTCGTTGTAGACTTACAGGGGAAAAAAAACTGAATGGATTATTTGATATTCTGCCCAGTTTCTGTCATGGTATGCAGGATTAAAATTGTGCAGGAAACTGTTTGTTGCACATTTATCTTCCATTTATCTTGTTCCAGCAGCCTGGTTGTTTATAACATACGCTTCCAAATGCATATTTCCAAAATGTCACTATAAGGGCTGCCAGTGGATGAGTTCAACTATCTATTAAGAATGTGATAAATAGTGCTGTTTTTATACATTTATCTGCCCACCTCTTCAAAATATGTCTTTAGTTTTTTCAACGTTTAGCTTTTCTTAAAATTCGCCAAATTGACAAATATGGTCTCTTGCTATGTGTACAAGACATATAAACTGTGTATGTGTCTATCATGTCAAAACCATATGGTTTTAATTTGTGTTATATGCTCTGGGAACTGCAGTTTTTTTCTTAGCTCATTTGCCGTAACTTTGCATCTTAAATATTCTCTCATTGTTGTCTATGTCGCTTTATCCTGTATACAGGGTTGGGGGGGGCCTACCCCAGGACTCTTAAGGCACAAGGTGGGGTGCACCCTGGACATGGTGACAATCCATCACAGGGCACACGCACACACACACACACACACACACACACACACACACACACACACACACACACACACTACAGCAATTTGGGAGCGCCAATAAGTCTAATCTGCATGTCTTTGACTGTGTGAGGAAACCAGAGCACCCAGGGGTACCAGTTATAGTCACCAAATATAGTCTTTAATATTTTAAACATATATTATAAATAACATTGTCAGCTAAGATAAGGTTTCAAGGTAGCTAAGAAGAATATAAGCTAGTTATTGGCTCTCTACTACCAGCACACAGAATAGGCATAACACATGGAACATTTATAGTGCCTACTAGTCAATTAGACATGAGTGAATGATTTCTATACCTCTGAAAAGACCAGTATCTGTGCCTTGATTGATTCTCATCTTTTACAGTACATTATATATGCATACACTACCGTTCAAAAGTTTGGGGTCACTTTCTAACTCCATGATGGTTCCTGATTTTTATTTCTTTCTACATTG
>JAOVVA010000041.1:3568420-3580712 GCA_028565275.1 Leiocassis micropogon
CCATTCAGGATAGGTGTACTGGAGTATGAGGTTATGGGATGAGTTACGTGTATGCCAGATTAAAGAGATGCGTCTTGCACTAGAGTATGCACTGCACATCTCCATGCCATCAGAGATGCTGGCTTTTGAACTGTGTGCTAATAACATTCTGGAAGGTCTCCCTCCTCTTTAGCCTGGAGGACACGGCGTCCGTGATTTCCAACAAGAATTTGGACAAAAATCTAATTTTGACTTGTCTGACCATGGAACACTTTTGCATTTTGAAACAATCCATCTTAAATGAGCTTTGGCCCACAGGGCACGACGGTGTTTCTGGACCATGTTTACATATGGATTCTTTTGTGCATGATACAGCTTTAGTTGGCATCTGCAGATGGCACGAAAGATTGTGCTTATGAACAGTGGTTTCTGGAAGTATTCCAGAGCCCATTTCATAATGTCAAGGCCGAAGACCATGGGCATCCAACAAAGGTCTTCGGCCTTATCTCTTTACTCCAGTTTCACTGAATATTTTGATGATGTCATGCATTGTAGATATGAAATTTGCAAAGCCTTTGCAATTTGACGTTGAGGAACTTTATTTTTAAAGTATTCCACAACCCTTTTTATGCATTGGAGAGCCGCTGCCCATCTTTACTGCTCTATTGTGAATAAAATATTGGCTCATGTGATTTGAAAGTCTTTTAGTTTTCATTTTATATAAATAAAAAATGTCCCAATTTTTTCGGAATTTGGGTTGTAATATCAGTATTGATTTACTTCGTCAATAAAGCATGTTAGTTAAGTGAACCACTAATATAATGATATTATAATAATACATTTGTCACATGTACATTACAGCTCAGTAAAAGAGTTTTTTTCACTCATCCCAGTATGGAGGCTGGGGTCAGAGCACAAGGTCAACCATAACACAGCACCCCTAGAGCAGAACGGGTTAAGGCCCTTGCTCAAGGGCCCAACAGTGACAGCTTGGCGGTGCTGGGGCTTAAACCCCCGACCTTCTGATCAGTAACACACCACCCTAAACCGTTTTAAGCCCCCACTGCCTCCATTGCACTTGGGATTTCAATTAGGAACCAATCTTCCAAAACTCTCTTTCATTTACAGATGAGGACTCCCTTCATGTCAGAGATTTCTGATTGTATCCTTTAGATAGCTGATTTGATAAGAGTCCTGCAAAATGGTTCTTTTCTCCACTTTCCTTTCATGTGAAACATCCTGTTATATGCCTTGGCTTTGACAAAGGAGGGATCCTGATGAATATTAACTGACTTCTATCTGGCTGTTGAAGTTAAGCAGAGTGTGTTGGTACTACAAACACACACCACAATGCAGGGAGATGCAGATTAGAGAAAGGACCAGAGGCACTGTCCAGGTACCTCTCAGTAACCACTCGTGAACTTTGTTATCAGTTCCAGTACACACACATCTTGATCAGATCGATCAGTTTCATCATGATCAAACCATGCCTTGAGGCACAGTTTGATCATGATGAATCACCTCGTTGGGGTTAGAAAGGACTCATCAGTAGATCTCTGCCCTTCAGCTAAGGGCTTATTAAACACACTGACTGTTTATACACATTCCCAAGTTTTTTTTTATGCTAATCAATTTACAAAGGATTGATGGTTAGGAGTGGCTTACAAACCCTTTCATGGGTTATTTTTCAGTAAAACATCATGGAGATTCTTTCATCAATCGCACTTTGCTGTGGCTGAATGTACAAAAACAGTCAAAAAGTGAAATAATCATTTTTAAAAAATTTTTAAAGTTTTTAATCTAATATGAGATTTCTGTCAATAATAAACTTTGGCATCTCTAGTTTAGGAGAGAGCATAAGAACAACTGGATATTCTGCTATATATCTGGATATTCTGATGTATTCACTGGATATAACATAAGTAATAACAGGAACTAATTTATTTTGTGGATGTTCAATAACATTAAATGTATAAATAAACTTTATTTCTTTTAAAAGATGAAAACTTAAGGAGGTGTTGTTGGTCTATGATAATCTACTTTGGGTGTGTAAAAATAACTCCACATCCATCCATCACTGATTATTTTCTTCTAACAGGACACCCTGTCCCGTTTTATGATGTAACATACACTTTTTGACAATGAACAATATGTTGTTAATTGTGATGAAGAAATTCTTCTCTTTTTAAAAAAAAAAAAAACATGAAAAGCTGAAAAGTTATTTTATTCAATCGCTTTTCAGCTGGTCTATGTTAAATGTTCCTGACAAACTTCTCTTTGTGATATTGTGCTGTTTTACTGTTGCTGAGGACTACACACAGGTGTGTGTGTGTGATATCAGAGAGTGTTTTGGGTGGGATCAGGCAGCATGCCTCAGGACCACCATGCTAGGCTTTGTTCCTTCCTTGGAGAATCTCCTCTCCTTTAATTACCCTGCATCACACTGGGGCAACAAGAGATGCCTGTCTGACAAATGCTTCTTGAGAAACTCGTCGTCTATAAACAACTCGACCCTACAGCCAGGAATGTACCGATGCTTGGGAGGTGGCTGATTTTCAAAGGGTTAGCTGCGCGATGCTGGGTTGTTTTTCGTTTCCAAAACAGCTCTTTATTTACAGGACTCACTCCCACACAGGGTCTTTATTTCATTGCCATTTTTGTTCTTAATCACATTGCTGTTCACCTTTGTACTTTGCCCAGGTCAAAACTTGCACTGAAGTGCAACAATAACTACAATGAACATCCAGTGTATCTTACTAGCTGCCACGTGACCTCTGTCTGTTATTTGCAATCGCACCTGTGCACACACAACCACTGTCAGGAGGATTTTTCAAGATGGATTTTGTGTCTCTTTCCAGGAATAGGGTTTAGGTAATAATATACAAGATATTCTAAAATCAGTTTACACTACACTGTACTGCTTAAGTGAAATATGTGGCTAATTTTAGCTTATGGAACCAGAGATAAACTTTGCACCAACCAAACCAAACATAAATCATGTTGATATTTATGGAGAGGATAAAATTCCATACTTAAAGTAAGCTCTAAATGCTAGGTCACCTTATCCTTTACAGTTTAAACTCTGGGAATATGTTATTTGCACATTGAATGAACAAAACCTTTAAATAAAAACATTATTTCATTAATCCAACTACAAAGTAAAATAGCAAAGTGATAAAACTGATAGAACATGTTTATGACCTTGAATTAGCATCACACAGCCATATGAAAGGGCAGGAAATGCACAATTCAAGAGATTATACACCACAGGTAATCTTCATCTTTATTCCTCCCACACTGATTATTCATTATTGATATTATATCAGGTGCTAGTTTATGAACTGGTTTCTTGATTTTATTGAGTTTAACTTAGATAGAGAGTTACCTAAATATTTTGTAAACAAAGCATTGTCTTTTGTCTGTTTTGTTTTTAATTGTTGCTTGCTTTTTATGTTGCAATCATGTTACATTTAGCAGAAATTAAAGAATCTGCTTCTCAATTTTATCACTTATTCACTATCTATACTGCTTTATCCTATATAGAGGGTCACACAGGGCCTGGAGCCTATCCCAGGAGACTTAGGGCACAATCCTGGACAGGGTGCCAATCCACTGCAGGGTACAAACACACTACAGGCAATTTGGGAACACCAATCAACCTAATCAGAATGTCTTTGGACTTTGGGAGGGAAGCGGAGTACCCGGAGGAAACAGTGCAAACACGGGGAAAACATCCAAACTCCATACACACAGACCTGAGGTGAGAATCGAACCCGGAACCACTAAGCCACTGTGCTGCCTCTGTATTAGCTATCCTGTAGTTTTTAAATGAACTACACTAAGCATGTGCATAACTTGATTCTGAATAACAAATATTTTTCCTGCATAAACATAAACATATCTTTTGAACTTAAGTGACTAGCTCAAAATCTAGCTTTAATAGCGCACATTACTGCATACTGATTTTCAATATAAAATAGTAATAACGTGGTCATTGACTTTGTCAATATTTTAGTGGGAGAAAGAAGCACCTTGTGAAGGTTCTGTTTATAATCCAGGTGAATACTGCTGGACATTCACAAAAATTGGTTGTAACAGTGTTCTCTCTAAGCTGTGTACCTGCACAGTCTTGCATTTCTGATAATGCTACCCTGCAAAAAACTACTAAAAACCAGGCAGAACATTGACATGAAACATGACGTGTTGCAAACACAGAAGTGATAGTAATAGCATTCTGCTAGTGAGAAAGTCATGGCTTAATTTATATACAGATCAGCTGTAACATCAGCACCACCGCCAAACTCCCCAGATCCCAATCTGATTGATCACCCTTGAGATGAGCCAAACAAACAAGTCCTATCCACAGAGGTCCCATCCTGCAACCCACAGCACCCAAAGCTTATCAAACCATAAACAGAAGGGATAGTGTACATCTCATTTCTACAAAAAAGTAAAGCACACAACACTTACGAAATGTCCAGCACTGTAACATGGTGTAACTTTTGATTTTACTCAACAGGCACTGCAACAGTTACTACAAATACAGGTACTTTCATTACTTACCATTAGAAACACAAAGCACAAATGGGTGACATTAGCAACCTGGCAGAGATCCAAGAGCAAATTACAGTGGTTTAAAAATAGAGCCTTTTTTCCCCAAAAAAAGTCATCTCTTTATGAATTGTAAGTTGATCGGTATCTTTGTACAAAACTCAGAAACGTTCTCTCTCTCTCTCTCTCTCTCTCTCTCTCTACAGGGTTGCACTCCATTGATAACATTTGATAATTTCTTTACAAAGCCAAGGTCATACTCGAACAAACAAACAAAAAAAAGCTACTTTTTTTATACGCCCTTGACTAGACATGGGTTAACAGGGTCCTTTAGTCGAAATCTCTCTCTCCCTTTCTTCAGTGTATTTGCTGCTTTCAAGCCTGTTTGATCCGTTTTTTTTTTCTTTCAAATTTGTGGAATTATTAGATTGGCAGAATGCTGCACGGCTACAAATCACAGAGGAATTACAGTCACATTACTGAGTCGTGGCGCACAGCGGCCGCTCTAATCCCTGCTGAAAGAGCCTGAAAGGCCTTCTTGTTGTGGCACCCCATCCTGTGGCCCTAGACATCTTAAAAGTTTAAGAATGTGCGTGCATTAGGTTCGAATGTCTGTATTAGGGCTGATTGATCAGCTGAGATTTGCCACACAGCAAAAAAAAAGAGAAAAAAATGCTAAAAAAAAAAAAAAGGCATGGATATGAAAAATCTTCAAGCATCAAATCTCAATCACAAGTAGTCATTTATCCCTTATAATCGCTCCCGTCCTTTGAAATCAGCTCCAGTTCTGGCATAATGCCCCAGAACCCCCACTCCCCTCCTTCCAGCATTACTTTTTATCAAAGGCTTAGCCTGATTTGCAGACTATGCAGAAAATGTGATTTGAAAAAGAAAAGAGAGGGAACGCAATGAAAAGAAATGTGGAAAAGTCAACGGAGTGTAAGATGGCGAAGAATGGAGGAGCATCGGCAGCTGTGTCCAGCTTACAGAACGACAAAAGGACCACTGTGTTATTAATTCCACAAGAGTCATTCAGCCAGTGATGGCATACAACGATAAAGGAAAATATGAGAAAGGGAAAAAAATAAAATAAAACCATCCATAGCAGCGCATGAAAATAATAATTTTAAAACAATCATAGAATGAACAAATACAAAAATGAACCGTGCTGCATTGTTCACTACCTGAAACAACTTATATAGCAATTCAGATGAAAACTAGTAAAATATGCAAAAAGTCCTGTCATGATCCCAGTGAGTATCCGTGTACACAGTGCTTGTCTAAACAGACACGCAAAATCCCTATAAGTGCTTAGAAATCCTCCTGATGTCAGGTGTGTGTGTGCACAGGTGGCAGTGCAAATAAATACTCACGGAACAGACCGCATGGAAAAATCATATAGTTCACACATGTCATTACATGTTTTACCCTGGAAGAACCACCACATGTGAAAAGAAAATGATCATCCTTTCCATGGCTCATGTAATTTTTTTAAATAATGTGTGAAATGTAAAAAAAAAAAAAAAAAAAATCATTATTTACATTTTTGGAAAATTAACATAAAAAGGTGACTTTAAAATGTGTTAAAATCTAAATTAATCATTTCATGTGAAAAATGAAACTGTAAAAATCCCATGTTAAAAATGAAAGGAATCGTGAAAAATTCATACCTTAAAATAAATGAACTGTAAAAATAAATCACAACTGAAAATAAAATCAATCATGTGAAAAGTGTACATCCATACAGTGTGAGTAAAATAGATTTTAAAAATTATATAATTATAAATCAGATTATTTGCGTATAAAAAGTATTTGCGTATAAACATCACATAAAAAATATTATAAAAAAGGAAATTAAACATGTAATAAGTTCACATATAGTAATACATACATTTTGTGTATACATTTTTTAAATCATATCTAAAATTAGATTTTAAAATAAGTGATGTAATATATGATGTAATAAAACATGTAATATTATTCACCTATGGACTTGTGACCCATGTGGCATTTCTGTAAAGGAGCATCATAAATAAGCTGAATAATTTTTTTCTTTAATTTATGGTGAAAAAGTATCCGAAACATGAACAATTTCCACTTTTAATAAGAAGATAACAAGTCACTTGACACAAATGAAACTATGAAATATGCGTGAGTGCAAATAAGAGATGAAAAGACATTACAAATTTTTTTGTAAAATCAGTCACTTTCAGCTCCCATTGATAGCAGCATGTCAGTTTCAAAATATCCCCTTCAGTACTGCTGATCAGCAGAAATGTGAATGGTTAAATATGAGGGTGAAGGTGATGCACCTGTGAGCAACCTGATCCGTGGTGATGACACAGCAATGCAAGCTCCACCGACAGGGAAGATGTGATGATGATCTGGTCTGTCACAACAAAACCCTGGACCTGTGGAGAGCATGCAGGTGTGTGCTGGCCTCACATGACCTCAACGTTGCTTCAGGGGGAAAAAAATAAGTAAATAAATAAAAAGATGCATTCCAGTCATGCTTTTAGGATCCCTCGCTCCATGCTGTGTCTGAGCTGTAGACACTTTTCAGTGGTGCTGGTGCTCAGTTAATATTAACCCTTTAAATTGTGCTGAACCGTACATTTCACAAGATTGTAATTGTGAAATCTGTATTGAATTGTATTTATTATAATGAGATGGTGGTCAGAAACAAGTTTTTACCATATACAATGTTGCTGTTGAATTCTAAAAGAAAGAAACGGCAGCTTCAGTGGTTATAGTTTCCTTAGTAACAGTTAATTCCCAACATTATGTATATTTTCCATGCTATTTAATTCATTTAATTAAACATTCTGTTAAACCATAAGATGTAATCAATGATATGGTAACATTATGTTACAGGAGTACAGCTGTGAATCATAAGTAGACTTTTATTTGATGAATAGACATTGCAATTTTCAATTCAATTCAATAGCATTAATGTTTTCATTAATGTCTGCTTTATTAAAAGAAGTTCTATTTCTTGAAATTATTAAAAACTACTAAAAGTATCTAATAAGAATTAGAATCCTGTGTAACTTATGTTGCTGTCTTGTACAAAGCAATAATCTGCCAATCTGTCAATCCTCTGCTCCACACTCCACTCCAGCAGATGGCAGTATTGCACCAATTGCTCATAAACTCAAAAGAAGAAGGCATGATACTCCAACAAAATATGAGAATTTGCAGAATGTAATTGGTTTGTATTTTCTCTAAAAGCTGTGGTATATTTTAAAATAATTACTTCTAAATCCTAGGCATGTACTGCACTTGCAGAGGATGCAAACTGCACACATATGGTGTACATATAGCAAACATGTGACCTAACTTCCGCGGGGAAACATGCGCAAATGCATGTTCGTATTTTCGAAAGTTCGTAACTCGAATGCTTGTATGTAGGGGACTTACTGTACTTATAATGTGAATTGATTCTGAATCAAAAAATGACCCATTAATTTAATTGCATTGATCAAAAAAAGATTAGGTAAATTAAATTGTACATTTCTAGTAGGAGGATTTATGCATTTTTAAAGTAGTTTTCAGTGTCAGGTCATTTTAATCGGCGAACGGAAAAGACTTTTCTGCCATGGATTTTTATTATTATTATGATTATTCTGATTATTTTCTTACAACAGCACGCAACATTCAGTTTTATGAATAGTTGATGAACAGTTTTATTTCTTTCTTAGCCTTTACCTTGTTTTCAGTTAGATTTTCTTTTCAAAAATTTGCAAAAGGGTTGCACTGTTTAGTGACATTATAGTACTAGTCAAAAGTTTGGATTGTTTTGGAGTTTGGAAAAGTTTTAATTCCATGGTCTTTCATGATTTTTATTTCTTTGCTGAAAGACTCCAAAATATGCAATTATCTCCTTTCTGCTACTTTTGCTCTGTAAAGCCTTCATAACGGCTCTAATCTAAAGTGCTGTTAATTGTTGATTTTTGAGGCTGGTGACTCTAAATGAACTTCTCTGCAGCAGAAGTTTTGGTCTTGCTTTCCTGGGATGGTCTTCATGAGAGTCAGTTTTATCATGGTGCTTGAAGGGTTTTGCAAATGCACGACAAAAGGTTCTTGCAAGAACTGTTCCTTTGTGTGTTAAAATAACAATTGACTGTTGTTGTTGTAACTTAATTATCTACTTTCATATGTGTTGTTTCGTAGTTTTTTAATCTCCTGTATTGTTCCAGAATGTAGAAAATAAATCCCTAAAAAAATTTAATTAGGAGTTGTATCCAAACTTTTGACCAATAATGTATTTTTAAAAAGACCCATTTTTATTTTTAAATAAATTCAGTCATTTAACAACTTTTTTTCCTTTTACAAGACAATGAAGTTTATGTAAAAAAACATGTGAACATTTCCCACAATCTTCACATCCTTATCTACATAAACGCTCTTACCTTGACAGATAATACGATAAATTTTTGCAAACCTGTTTTGGCTAGTTACGGCAATTGCAAATTTGTTCAAGCAACATTTCTCTAATAGTACAACTCCCAAGTGTGTAAGAATGAGCTGATCTATTGGACTGTAAAGCGTGGTGAGAAGGCAGCGCTAAAAGTGCACTGAAGCGTACAGCCTTCTCTGTCGCCGTCAATAGAAGCCTTGTTAGACTCAAGTCTCACCCTTAACACCCCCACTTGCCTTCCTGCCCCTCAGTGAACTCCCTCACACCTCTTAACCCGATTAAATGCTCTGTTCACTACTTATTGATGGACTTTTCACTAACCCAGACTTCTCTTTAGATTTAACACAATGTTTTAAAATAGTATGTACGCAAGTGACATAATAAAGAAATAAACCTAAACCTGTTTAAAACACTGATGCAGAACTTGTACACTGAAATTTCAAATAGAGTAATTTATAAATAAATCATGCCATATAATTCATATAACACAACATTCTAAAGCCCATGCAGTGTAAAGTAAATATAAATAAATAAATAAAAATACCTAAAATAAACTGTAATATAAGTTTATTTATTTTATCTAATAAAATGTAATATAAAAGTGAGCAAAAATCTGTTGGGTCCTAACAACTGAAATAGATCAGTAGTCACTCTAGACTGTTCATTTGTGATCCAAGTTCACCGCTAACCATGGGACATGCCGGAGAAAAGTTCTTGTAGTAAGCCTATTCGCCTTAGAGAGTCTCAGTCTTACCTACAGAGTAGCACAAAGATGTTCAATTTGGTCAAAATTATGATTCCTGAGAAACAACTATTTAATTGTAACCCAACTCCCTTTGGGTGTCATACCCCCAAAAGAGGACTTTTGTGCTAAAGATGACTTTCACCTTTGGTGTGAAAACATAAAGTCCCTTCTTAAGTTACATCCTTAATTATTTATATTGCTGTTAGTGGTCCTTTTTTGTCAAGCTGACTGGGACGTGTCGACTGTTTTGTTAAATTGACTGGAGTGTGGTAGACTTTTTGTTACCATTGATTGGTGTGTGGCAGATATTTAGTTACAATAGTGTGTGGCGAACATTTGTTAAAATGAACTGCCATGTGGTGGACATTTTGTTATATTGACTGGCGTGTGGTGGACATTTTGTTAAATTGGCTGGCGTGTGGTGGACATTTTGTTAAATTGACTGGCATGTGGCGAACAATCATTAAATTTAGTTGTGTGTGGCACATTTTGTTAAATTGACTGGTGTGTGGTGGACATTTTGTTAAACTGGCTGGCGTGTGGTCTACATTTTGTTATATTGACTGGTGTGTGGTGGACATTTTGTTAAACTGGCTGGCGTGTGGTCTACATTTTGTTATATTGACTGGTGTGTGGTGGACATTTTGTTAAACTGGCTGGCGTGTGGTCTACATTTTGTTATATTGACTGGAGTGTGGTGGACATTTTGTTAACTTTATTGGCAAGTTGCAGAAGTTCACTTGAACATCTTCAGTTTAGACATTTTGTTAAATTGATTGGCATGTGGTGAACATTTTTATTGTACTGATTAGCATATGGCAGCCAATTTGTTTAACTTATTGTAGTGTGATGGCTGTTTTGTTTATTAATTTCCACATCATTTTTAATAATTAATGGCGTCCAATAATTGTCATCAATTGTTTCTGAAGAAGAATTGTGGAGAAGTTTTGTAAAAGCTAAACTTAAAAACTTAAAAGTTTGAAGTAACTCAAAATGCTTCTTTTTAATGTAATAAGTAATAAGTTAAAAGAAAACTGGGTTGAGCATTTAGCATAGAAATTATAGCTAAATAAAAAAAATGTTCTTAATTAGCATCCATTTTAAATATTAGTACTAACAGTTTATTTTCAAGCTAGAATTAGGATAACAGGGTTGTCCTTTTAGATTAGACCTTTAAAAGTCTGTCAGTTTAACAGTATTACTGGAAGTAAAGAAAAAGAGAACTTACTTTTCTTTCTGCCATGAAATTCTGGAAAATTCCATGATGATGCAACTTGCTGGTGAGCATGTGACTTGTGGAATAATCCAAATATATCATAGGGGTGAATGTGAATAACAGTCTCTGAGGTTTTAAATGTTTAGTTAATGTCTTTAGCTATTTATCTGAACCATGGACATATCTGTAGAGTGTTATGAAAGAGTCGACACTGGTGTTTAACATGGTGTACTTTTATTTTAGATACATATTTATCACTGTAATATCGCTGGGACACAAATGGCACCCCAAATAGTGGAATAACCCACTCATACTTATTAAGTTTTGCTTTACAAACTCCAGAGTTCACACACATTTTCGTCTAAATATCCATAATGAAAAGCATACACCCAAAATTACTTGTAATTGAGGTATGTTTACTTGTTAAATAGTAGCTACTAATTGTAAAATGCTAGCAAAACAAAAACAAATAAGCAAAACCTTTTTTTTTTTTATGAAAGTAATCCATGTTTCAATGTTGTTTTCTTGATTTCTAAGCTTTTAGGGAAAAGTAATAGTTTTGACTCAGTCGAAACATAAGGGGTTAATATATCATTGAATCCCCAGGCCCCTGCTGTCCTCCTGGCCATGTTTACCCAGGGTGCACTGCTCCCAAGTTGGCTGTAAATCGAGTCATGGCAAGCCAGCAGCCATTAAAATGGGTGATGGGTTTGACAGTAATTTCTCCACGCAGCATGCCAATGCTTACTCCTAGTGCCCATTAAACACACACACACACACACACATACATACACACACACACACACACTCCTGTGCCCAGGGAATGTCAAACATCATGCCCAAAGAACATGGTATCAATAGTATCTCTGTGTAATATGTGTGTATAAGAAAGTGTGCATGTAATAGGGTCAGAGAGAGAGAGAGTTAATGTATGTCTCGACTGTATGTGTACTGGCAAGATGTTTTTAACACCACAAATCTCTTGATGAACGACACTTCAGGTTTTGGTATAAATTTTTACCCAAGTTCAAATATACAAATCTTAAGTGTTTATGACTGACAATAATTTATTATGGTCATAGTAAATAACACACATAAGCGATTAAGAAGATGAAGTCAAGGACGGAGGAAAAGAGAGAAAGAGAGAAGGTGATATATGATGTTAAAAACTTTAAGCTGATTCGGCAGAAGATTTGAAGGTTTTTTTTTTCAGTAGTTACTAAAAAATCATAAGTTCATATTTGCTCAACATGATTTCTCAAAACGACAAGAGAGAGAAAAGGGAGAACCTGGTGAGGGGATTTAATTCAATTAAATTTTATTTGTATAGCGCTTTTAACAATTGGCATTGTCCCAAAGCAGCTTTACACAATCAAAAGAA
>JAOVVA010000041.1:3580812-3608668 GCA_028565275.1 Leiocassis micropogon
TACTCTGAGTAAATTTTTAATGAGCTACTTTTTACTTTTACTTGAGTAGATTTTTATAATGGTAACTTTACTTGTACACCAGTAAAATTTTACTGAAGTAACAGTACTTGTACTTGAGTACAAAATTTCGTTACTCTTTCAACCTCTGGTGGTGTAGAATCACTTGTTCCACATGCCAAGTAGTGCCCATGTCCCAGGAATTCGAGAGGGTATTGGGATTCAGCCTTGAGTTAGAAGCTACAGTATTTAGCATAGTAGCTCGTGTTAGCTGCGAACAAAGCGGCGAGGTGAGTCATGAGCCTGTCGGTGTACTGACGGAAGCCCAAGCTAACATTAACTAGCAGAAATAAAAGATTGAAACACAACATGGACAGTTCCGATGCAATTCAGAACAGCTTAGAAGCAGTTACTTAGTGTTTTCTTCCTGAAAGTGCAATCATAAATTAAGGGTAAGTGAGGTTTAATGTCTATTTATTTCATATTTCATGTAACAGTATACTCCTTGCTAAACTGAAGATTTTTTGGGTTTCAGTTTAAGGCATTTCAAATATATGTAGGTAGTAATACAAATAGATGTAGACTATTAGAAATAAGATTTTATTGTTCCTTCAGGAGGTTTCTTGCAACTTTTCTTCAGGATCCTGCTTGGAAGCTTTTCAGAAGAAGACTTTCACCTTTATGTATTTATTTATTTATTTATTTATTTACCAACCAAACTAAACATTTGCTAATCATTTCTCTGTATAATTTGAAAATATAATATAAATTATACTGCTGCTGGTTTGATCCTGTGTCTATATATTCTCTTTGTGTCCAACTGGGTCCCATCTCCCAAAAGCATAAAACATGCCAGAAGATGTACTGTCTAGGGTAAATTGCCGAAATGGTTTCTCATGCTCAGTTCCACCGCATCCCTGACCAGGATAAAGTGCTTACACAAAATAAATGAAGGAATAAATTATCATTCTCTTTCTTCCCACATTCTGAATATTCAGACTCAGGCTTGTTTAACCATCTTGTTGTTTAACCATCAGATGCCAATATTTCTGTTCAGCATTACTTCGGGTCCATGAGAGCTGATGAGTTATGAAAGGAGTCAGTGGATTTTACTTCATGTCTTCTGCTTTGTGTCTTCTGAACGCCTAATCAGATGAAGGTATGTGTGGGAATTCAACTTGCAATTTGATGATCACAAAAATCTGTGCTCAGGTGTGACTATAAATAAGAAACATGTGGCGAAGTTATCAAAGGTGCACACACACACACACACACACACACACACACACACACACACACACACACACACACAATCACTAGACTAATGCTTTGCATATTGCCAGGTTCACCACTGAGCTTGATTATTGTTTGGGCACAATATTGAGGAATTTCCCCTGAAGGTGACTTTGGGCTCTGTTTGGTAAAAGCAACCAGCTTACTGTGTGTTGTGTTCCTTTTCCTGGATCTGCATTTCATTTGAGCTGTTTAAGGCAGCTAATAAGCATGTCTGGTGACTCATCACATTTCTATCATTTTCTTTTGACCACCCTCACTGAACGAAGCAGATGCTAAGCTAACATGATCATCCGTGCTCTTTATTGTAAACGGCCTGAGATTAAGATACTGCTGTCTGTGAATCTCTTTTCCTGAATTTTCTAATCGTGACTCATTTCATTGACATTTGAATCGTTGTTTATTGTTGCTAAAATCTCTCAAAGAAAATGGTAATAAACTGGCCATTTTTTTAGGTATAACCATGGTTCCTTGGGTGGGCTACAAAATGGTAGAAAATGCTTTTTATAGACTTGAGGTTCTTTTCACATGGTTTTAATCACTTTGATCTTTTATAGGTTATGTGTAGTTATTAAACAGGGTTATTGTCTGAGCCACACTCTCAGTGTAACATTAGAAACAAGTTTGTAGTTACAGCTATACTAGTCTTTCTTTTATATGCATATTCACTGATCAGCCATAATATTAAATCCATTAATATTAAAACCACAAAGGTTTTGGGTTCCTCTTGTGCCACCATGGCGGTTCTCCGCAGAACCTGTGTCACAAGGACTTTAGCAATGGGTGCTGTAGGTTGCAGAATGGGACCAGACTTTTTGTCCAGCACATCCCACCCAGTTCATGCTCGGATTGACTTTGTTGGTGATTTGTAACCTTGATTAGCTTTCTGTGGGATTGGACCAGACCAGCTAGGCTTTTTTTCCCACAGGCATCCGCAAGCTTTGGGTTCCCATGATTGGTCACCTGTTTGCTGGTGAAATATACAATGCATTTGAATGGAAACATTTTTTTCCCTTATAATTTATTTCAAAACATGACACTTCAAGACAAAATCCAGTATCTTAAAATATTTTGCTTTTTGTTTTGAGTTTAAGAAAACGACTTTTCTATTACCATACAGGTATAACCACCATGTATCTCTTTGTCTAGTTTGTTACACGCAACCACGATCATGGGGAGGACCAATGACTTAGGGGGTTGTCCAGAATATGATGATTGACACCCTCCACATGGAGAGTAAGTCACAGAGGGTCATTGCTAAAAGGGAATGAATCTGAATGTTCTCAGATTGCTGTATCGAAATATATTCCTGGACAGTTGACTAGAAGGGAAAAGTGTGGTAGGAAAAAATGCACAAGCAACAAGAATGACTGCAGGCTTAAGAAGATTGTCAAGCAAAGCCAATTAAAAAACTTAGGAGAGCTTCTATTGGAGTAGAGAGAGGCTGGAGTTAGTACATCAAGAGCCACAATGCACAGACGTCTTAAAGAAATGTACTACAACTGTTGCCTTTCTGGTATCCATCACTCCTGAACCAGAAACAATGTCAAGGTGCATCTTACATGGACTAATGAGAAAGAGAACTTGATCGTGGCTCAGTGGCCCAAAGTCTGCCTTTCACATGAAAGTAATTATTGCACTTCAAAATCAAAATCCCAGGGTCTACAAAAAAGTGAAGAGGCGGAGAAAAAAGTTCAAGCACCAGGATTTCCTCTTTGCACCAGACATCTGTGCCATTAATGTTGGTGGTCTCTCGCTCTCTCTCTCTCTCTCTCTCTCTCTCTCTCTCTCTCTCTCTCTCTGGCAGGCCTTTGAGACATCAGTGGATAATCTCCCTCTTCATGTTCAACGGGGTGTCAAGATCAAGCCTAGTTCTGGCTAATCTCACTGCTCGAGGACATTTCTGCTCCTCACCAATAGCACACCAAGCATGACGATTTGGGTCACCATAAGGTCAAGAGGCTCCCAAGAGAGCAAAACTGATGAGAATAAGAAGGAAAAAAATCCTATAGGATTATACAGGGCATAGCCGGATAAGTGACGTGTGTTCAAAAGGTTTAAAAATTTCGCTCTTTGGAGTTACTGATTGTAAAGAATCAGTAGAGATTTTACCAAGTTGTTAATTAATATTTTACAATTCCTATAAGCTGCTTTGTTACTTTGTTAATTGTTAAACAAATACAATTGGATTAGCAGATGGTAGAAGTGGTGGTGATGATCAGAATGTATTGTTTAATTGTTTAATACACAACCAAGCTTGCCATATTAATAAGCATAAGAAATTAAATGACATCATGCTATTAATATTATTAAAATGGCAAATTACCTCATGAAATTAGTTATAATTTAATCAAATGTGAATAAACAGTTTATGGGATGTTATCGCTTGGCGTCGGGGATGAATCCATAAACTCGTGTAAAAGTTAGTCCTATATTTTTTGTATAAAAACATAATAAAAAGCATCTAATCATAGCAGGTCTTAGTATTAGGTAAATACAACCCTTAGATGAACAACAGTAAAAAAAAATTCACAGTGCCATAATTTATTTAACACTACGCAACTAAAGCCAAAATGGAAAAACTTGTGGGCAATACTAAGTACCCCCTCTATAAAAGCAGAAGTTTTGGCAGTTTGCTGGTCTAAAGCATTTTGGTGTGTGTTAGTACAATGCCAAGAGGAAAAGGCATAAGCAGTGGTCTTAGTGAAACAATTGATGCTGCAGATTAATCTAAAAAGTGTTATAAACCCATTTCCAAACAGTTTGGAGTCCAATCTTCCAATGTTTGGTGAAAACCAAGCAGCATTTCAGCAGAAACACCTCATACTTACTGTCAAGCATGGCTGTCAGACATCTGACTGACGTTGCTTGATCAAAATTCGGTCATGCAACAAGACAATGATCCGAAGCACACCAGTAAATGTACATCATGGCTGAAAAATAAAAGTGTCATGGTTTTGGAATGGCCAAAAACCTCAGCCAAGCTGAAATGAATGAAGCAATGTTGTAATCGGCCAAAATAATGTGAGAGACTGATAGAAGTCATACAGGAAATGATTACAAGTTATTGCTTCTAAAGTTGGATCTACAAGCTATTGAATAATGGGGGTATTTACCATTGCCCACTCACTTACTCACTCATCATCTATACCACTTTATCCTGTATACAGGGTCGCAGGGAGCCTGGAGCCTATCCCAGGAGGCTTAGGGCACAAGGAGGGTACACCCTGAACAGGGTGCTAATCCATTACAGGGCACACACACATTCACATGCTCATTCACACACTACAGACACATCAGTTATCCTATTCTGCATATTTTTGGACTGTGGGAGGAAACTGGAGTACCTAGAGGAAACCCACCAAGCATGGGGAGAAATGCAAACTCCATGCACATCCATGTGGTGATCGAAACAAACACAGGTCCCTGGAGGTGCAATGGGACAGTGCTAAACACTAAGCCACCATGCTGCCAACATTGTGCACATGTTTTCTTTTCTTTTGACTTCAGTTTTGTTAAATACATAATGGCACAATAAAGAGAGTTATATGTTGTTGTTCATTGTTTATTTGACTAATACTAAGACACGCAAAGAACAGATGATTTCTTTATTATGTTTTTAGACACAAAAAAACATAGAACTGAAAAAGGTTGCACTAACTTTTACACATGACTGTTTGAATAAATCGTAAAGATGACTTTACTGACATTTTTTTATTTAATTAATTAATTTTTAATTATGATTAACAATGTATATAATTGTAGGCACAGAAGGAATTTACAGTACTACAGATATTATACAGAGAGGTGGAAAACCTCATCTCAGATGCTTTCAGCAAAATCTGGCAACTTGCAACCTTGGAGCTGTAGCAAGAATATAGCCTTTAGATTTTAAGAGCTATATTTCACATAATCTAATACTCCACCACTAAACACTATATTTAACCGAGTTTCTGTATCACATGGCACCATATTAAAGGACCTTTACCTATAAGGTATCCATTGCCTGTCTGACCTCCATTTAATAAAGAAACAGGAATTAAATTTTCCTTTTAAATTGGAAGCGTATCTGTTCTCAACAAACAGTAACACAAACCCCTTAAAGCATTCTGTAATGGTTGATGTGATACTCATGAGGACCCTATAATGTCTCTGCATGTCCCTGGGGACAACTGAACTTTAAACCTTGACCTGCTTTTCTAAGCAGTGACCTGAAAGTGATGTTAAAATGGTTTTATTGGATATTATTATGATAACACATTGTTGGTCGGTTGGGTCAGTTAGGAGAGAGTCTTTATTATGAGCAACAAAACATTTCACAAACAACTCGATATATACAGTGTATTGATATAAAACATAAAAAGCATACAAGATCTTTATTTCTAATCAAGACAAATGCTTGATATGCAGGTAAAAAAAAAAAAAAAAGCCAGTATGCGACTGAAGCACAATTATCTAACGTATTATTTTCTTTCATCAGCTATGTGTAAATCTGGTGTCATGTAAAAAACAACAATTTCAACAAGAAACATAAAAAAAAAAAAGCAACATGTAATACGATTCACTCAGAAATGCGGACTCACAAAGGACACATACATTGTATGTGTTAAAGTATCAACGATTCATGTAAGGACATTTATATAAAAAAATAAGCTAACTAACATCATTCACATGTTCAGCAGTCTGTTTAAATACCTTCTTTCTACAAAGTGAATTTACATCATTTTGTTTAAAGTACAAAGTGCAAATACTATGGGGGTCCATCGCCGTTTGGTGGGGTGGGGTGGGATGGGGTGTGGTGGGGTGGACGTGGTTGGGGGTGGGGTCAGGATCGCAGCGAGAACAAGGTCCGAAATCTCAGCCTTGCTTTTTCACTGTGTTCTGAAAAAGAAGACGAAAATTTATAATAGTCTTTATAAAAACCATAACAAAGTTGACAATATTCTAAACTTTATGAGGAGAATGTTTTTGCTAACAAGTTAGTTATGTTACATGATACCGGAGTAGGGTGTTTAAATGGAATACTCAATTTCACATAAAATGTGTAGGATTTTATTGGACTTGATACAAAGAAAGTCATAAACACCACTTCTAACCTCGAGCTGGCTGTAACTGTATACACTCCCTGTCCACTTCATTAAGTACACCTTGATAGTACTGGATTGGGCCCCCCTTTTGCTTTCAGAAAGGCCTTAATTCTTCATGGCATAGATAGGCTGTGGCATGTAAACAATGCTCAATTGGTACTAAGGGGCCCAAAGTATGTCAAGAAAATCTTCCCACCATTATTGCACTACCACTACCACCAGCACGAACCATTAATAACAAGCAGGATGGATCTAGGCTTTCACATTATTGATGCCAAATTCCAACCCTGCAGTCTAAATGTTGCTGCAGAAATCGACTCATCAGATCAGGGGACGTTTTTTCCAATTTTTTCTTGTCTAAATTGGGTATTTGTTTCCTAGCTTCAATTTTCTGTTTTTAGTTGACAGAAGTGTCACCTGGGGGGGTCTTCTGCTCCTGTAGCCCATCTGCCTCAAGGTTCGACATGTTGAGTGCTGTAACCAGATGTTATTTTCATTACTGTTGCCTCTCTATCTGCTCAAACCAGTCTGGCCATTTACCTTTGACCTCTGGCATCTATAAGGCATTTTTGCCAAAACTGCTTTTTTTTTCTCACCATTCTCTACAAATTCCAGAGATGATTGTGTGTGAAAATCGCAGTAGATCAGCAGTTTTGTCTGGCACCAACAACCATGCCATGTTCAAAGTCACTCAAATCACTGTTCTTCCCAATTCTGTTGCTCAGTTAGAACTACAGCAGATCGCCGTGTCCATGTCTACATGCCTAAATGCACTGAGGTTTGGTTTAATGTGATTGGCTAATTAGATATTTATGTTAAAGTGCAGTTCAACAGGTGTACCTAATGAAGTGGCTAGTGAAGCCTGACTTGACCTTGAGAAATTCTTAGAAATCTGAAGTTGGTTTTATTTGGACATAGTAATGTTCCACCATATTTGTACAGGGTGTTAGTTATAAGGGTGAGAAATTTATGTCTGGAGCTGCTGAGAGCTCCTTGGAAAGTTTTCCTCACACTCTATCAGTGTCTGCTTTCTTACTACATTAGTCTACATTACTAGTTGCAGGGTTGCCCAACAAGGATGTAGGGAATCATGCAGTAGTGAGCATGGAATGAAAACAGCTGTTTACTTACTATTTTACTGGAGCCTGTGCCTTCGCTTGTTTTGGCCCCTGAGGAGAAGGCAACAAGAAGATTTTAACAGCATTTGCTTAGCAAACAATCCTGAGATAATCTATAATGATGTGCAATTTCACATTTATTTGGTGGAAGCAAACACTTAGTAATCTGTCATATCTGTCAGATTCACTATAGCAAAACCAACATTTATAGCTTTTCTTATCTATTTACTTTAGTTGTCTTAGCATTTCCATTCTCATATGGATGATTACCATCTTCCTTGGTCACCCCAAGGCAGCCTATCAGCTCCTGTAGCGAGAGAGCCTTGTCGTTACTGATGTCGCAGTACTCCACAAACTTCTTCACACACTTCTTAGGTTTGGATTTCTTGCGCAGCAAGCGTCTGAAAGGCTTGATCTCCTTTTTGCCAATGTCACCGCTCAAGTTCTTGTCCAGCTGACTGAAGTACCAGTGCACCACCCGCTCTTCCAGAGTGTGGTTAGGGTCTGGTTCTGGCATTCTGTAAAGAAGAGCAAAAGAGTTCAATGCCAGTATCAGTTTGAGTCTGGCTTAAACTTTTTATGTTTCTATGAGCTTCACAAGAGTTCTTTGTAGTTTGTAAATTATATAAAAATATGCCTGGAAGTTTTAATTACTAGCTATGGTTGACTTGGTTTGGTGGACATTCCCTCAAAAAAGAAAGCCCTGGTGTTTAATAAAGTGTTGATTTTCAAATCTAATAGTAATCGTAGAGACCGCAACTCACCCTCAGGTATCTCACTACAGACTGTATGGATCTATTAATGTGCCATTCAAGCCAAGAATCAGTATGTAGTGCAATAAGAAAATAATGCTTTGATATCCCACCAAGATGTCTTTGGATTGTGTACCTGCATTTTAAAAAGATCAACACTATTCCACTTTAAGCACTTTACATATAAATCCTTCACTGACAAATGTACAGATTTTTGCTTACCTGCCGGCAGCAGCTGGATCAGTAACTGCGTGTACCATGTCTGTAGACAGCGCATCCAAAACACTTGTCAGAAATTCAGTTTTCTTGTTTCCAGGGCATCCTGAAGAGCAAAAACATACAAGTGTACATTTTTGTCAAGGAGAATGCAAATGAGTGAGGTAATTATATATAATAGAGAAAGTCTACAAGCTTGTTCTTGTTAGATCATGGGTATTTCAGGTGGCCCAATAAACTCTGTGTGAGGGGTGTAAAAAAACAGACACTGTACAGCTTTATAAGCAACAAAACACAACCAAAGTGGAAAGGTTTAGGGCCTGTCATAAATCCCAGACCACCCCATCATAAGAGAAGAGCACGACTGTCAATCATCCTGAGGATTTTATAGGTACATGTAACAACAGATTGGCATGTCTGGGAAAACCATGCATTTAGCTGATTCACACACATAAACACAGATGCAGCTATGTTTCTATATCACCTATACCCTACAGATGGGAAAGAACCTGTTTACTATAATAATAAAAAAAAAGGTATCAGAGAAGGTTATTTAGAGCAACACCATCATTATTATAACAACCAACATTATTAGTTTCATACAGAACACTTGTCCTTCACAAATATTCTTTAACATAAAGACAGATACTTTATGCATTTTCCATTTATTGATTCATTGATTCAGATTCATTATCCTCCTCAATCTGGCTGAGGTTAAACACCTTGGGAAACTCTGGAAATGCACCCTGGGTAGAATTGCAATTCACACACAAAACAAAGCAAAGAAGCATATGTACACATAAGGGCAATTCAGCAAAGTCAGTCCAGCTACTTATTTTGTTTTTGAGAAACCAGAACATTAGTGACCTAGAAGTTTTGGGATGTCAGAGGAAACTAGAAACCTGGAACCCTAAAGTTTTTTATGGAAGTTGGAGAAAACCAGAAAACTTGGAACCTAGAAGAATTTGGAAAGTTGGAGGGAACCAAAAGACTGAGGACCCTAGAAGTTTTTTGGAGGTTGGAGGGAACCAGAACCAAGGGACCCTGGAAGTTCTAGGGAAGTTGGAGGAAATCATAAAATGAGGACTTGTGAGATTTAGGTAAACCAGAAGACTAAAGACCCTAGAGCATTTTGGGAGGTTTGGGAAGTAAACCAGAAGACTAAAGATCCAGGAAATTTATAGGAGGTTGGAGGAAACCAGAGACTGGAGAAGACCCTGGAGCTGTAAGGATGCAAGGTTATGGCAGCATGTTGCCAGCTGATTTTTTTATTTATTTTGATTCTCAGTGGCACCAAAGGGTTCTTTAAAAAAAAAAAAGGTTCCTATATGAAATTAGAGACTTAAGAGAGATTTTTGTTAAGTGTGATTGAGTCTTAATGATACTTTGAGTAATAATGCAGATTTGTAGAAATTATATAGTTCGCATAATTTACCAGGCATGCTTCAAAAGAGAATGCAAAACATGAAGCCCAGATGATCATGAAAGCCATCACTGATCATCACCAGGCCAATAAATTTTTGGGACAAATAATAAGTTCAATTATCCTAATTGTCATAATACAATGGAAGCCTGTATATTTCAGTTAGTCAAATGTGCTTTTGAGGAGGGTGTGTAGAGAGGTGAATTCCTCCTCAGGCTTTTCCTTTTTTCTCACAACCACCCTCTTTCGTCTTTTTCTGCATCCTTCTACACATCCATCACTCTCTCCCCTTTCACTACAGCCATTGCAGACAGTGTGTGAAGGGGAGGTGTGAGGGCTGGACTGTTTACGACTAGTCCCCACGGCTACAGATTCTCTTATGCCAGAGATAATTGCATGGTACAGACCTCTCCAACAGGTGTGTGAGGCAGAGGCTGCAGTAAACACACAACCCCAAGACCCGTCTGCAGATACGGAGAATGGCAAAGCATGGCCTAAGAAAACAGGGGAGGGCTGGCCTCACATGTTTCTCTGCAGTTTGAGAGATGCTGCAAGGCTTTATAGGGCTCGAGCTTACGTTTTAGTTGGCTCTCATGGGCCAAGATCCAATAAAAGATCTCGCCCACCTGTTCATGTGGGAGTCAGAGCTCGCATTCTTTTTTCCTTTGAAAAACATCTAGTCACTCCCACATCATGAAAACCATCTCTCAAGTCACTAGGGATTTATAGCACTGGCAACCCCAAGCCTTTGCTCATAAATTTTCAATAAAAAGTAGTTTTTCTTTTCTTTTTTGTTCTAAAAGCAAGATATCAAAGCCCTCATCAGTCATGAAACCTTCATTAATTCTCCTGTTAGAATGCAGGCTTCGAACTGACAAAGAAAAAAAACAGGTTAATGTGTATATAAATGCGTTATTATTAGAAGGACTTATTTTCTTATAATTAATATTTATGCTAAATATTAACAGCATGTATGTCTCAAAAGCACTTCCAAAAAAGGTCTTTTTTAAAGACGTATTTGGACTAGATTTGTTTCAGATAGTATAATTATTACTGGTGTAGCTCTGAGAGTTCAGTCCCATCCAAATCCACCATGTCTGTAATTTTTGCATGAGCCAACAAAGATCATGGTGGAGAAATAACCCCAGGTATTGTTTTTTATATCCTACAGATAGACATGTTGGTAAAAACAAAAAGATTTAGGTACAGTGGAACCTCGACATATGAATGCCCCCCCCCCCCCCTTACAAATATAATTTTTGCTTAAGAATTTAAATTTTGCAAGACATTTGCATTGGCTTGCAAATCATTTTTGGCATTAAACAAACAAACTGAACCAATACAAAAAGCAGCAAAGGTACTGGCATTCCCAAATTGTGGGAGTGTGTGCATGTGTGTATACTTGAGTCCTGAGATAAAATAGGTTTATCAAAGCCCATGTGATAAAAACAGGACAACCAGTATGGAAAATAGATAAATGGATGGACATCTCATGACTTCTTTCCCCTAAAACAAGGCCAAATTCTATATTTTATTTGCATAGTGAAATTATTATGTTTTCTTTTATTGCTCCTTTTTCTTTAATGTTCAAAATATAAAAATAAAAGGCAGCCTTTCTTGATCCTGGGCCTGGGGTGCCTTTGCCCTGCAGTGTTTTTCTCTCCCCTAGCTCTTGTTTTTGGCTAATTAGTTAAAAACTAGGTTTTTACACTAAAAACACTAACTGAGTTCAGGAAACAGGAAATGATACCTTCTTCTGCGTGATTGCTATTTATCATATTTCTAATTTGCCCATTTAATCATGGCATAACAGAGGAGTTTGTTAGTTTCCCTCCCTTAAAGGTTACTGCAGACAAGGATTTAGATGTGTAGAGTACACGTAGTGTGTGTGTGTGTGTGTGCGTAAGTTTTTTCATTAACGATTTCAGAAGCGAATGCCAAGCCTCCTTCCCCAGGTCTGCTCTTTCTCTCTCCAGGGATGGCGTTGGGCAAACACACCTCCTCTCACCGCAGCCGTGCTTTCAACACGGCTGCCCCCGTTTTCCCTCTTCACCCCGTAAAGCTCTCATCACCATTCCTTCAGCAGTACACACACACACACTGCTGTGTGTATTGTGAGAAGCACTTTTATAACCATCATACTGAAACAGGCACTGCAGCCAAATGAGGCAGGATCCTGTCTGAATTAGGAGGTAAAATATAAAAAGTGGGGGGAACAAGTATCTTGTGTTTGTCTAGGTGTGTGTCTGTGTGTGTTGGAATATCTTTATGTATGATGAACACTCTAAATGCGTACTGGCTTTCACTTTCTGTACCCACTTGTCCAAAGACTTAGGAGACTGGCTGTGAATAAAGTGTCCAAAACAGCTGGACACTTTTCTATAAAAAAAAAAAAAAAAAGTACTATTGGGAACCTGTAGTGAGATTAGAAATTTACTATTGAAAACAACCAAAAACATCAAGGAATTCTGTCAGCCATACAGAGACCTTCATGCCCTGTAATCAACCAACCATGACTATTAGATCTACTCTAGCAGACGGCACCTGTGGACAAGCTGCTGGCAAGAGAAATGGCTGAGTAAACTTACACACACACACACACACACACACACACACACACACACACACACACAAACCTTGAAAACAGAGAGAGCTCTGTTCATTAACACTCTGCATTAATGGAATGTTCGAGAAAGCGTGCAGTATTACACTAACCAAACAGAATGCAGAAAGGAAACCCGATGCCAAGAAAACACATTTCTAATCAGAAGGTCTAATCTTGGTCGCTATAGAAGGCGTAACAGGAATTCAGATATTTTTTTAATTGTCCTTTAATTGTCAATCTGTGAAAATTAATGGTTACGACAAAAGGCATTTTAATTACCGCTTCTCAAAGTGAGGATAAACACGATGATGGCATTTTGCCCTTTTGGCTTAAACCTCGCAAAGCACTTGAAATGTCACAATATTCACACCACTGATGAAGAGCACATGTATGCGGTTATTATTATGCACACACACACACTTTGCCATGTTTCAAAAGCCTGTTTTTCCTCATCTGATTTAACTGTGGTTATAGTTAATCCCATTAGTGTCTGGGAAACGTTAAATGCCAGTAAGGTTTTGTGGGCAAACGAGGGAATTTGTGTGATGGCGTGAACATTTCACTTTGCATTTGTTTAGAGAAGGAAAAAAAAGTCCCTTCTGAGATGTTCTTAATCAAAGTCAGACTTAGATAAATTAGCTGTCTGTTTTATGTTGCTTTCCTGTGTTCTGTCTCTTCTATCCATCCATCTTGTGCATTCTTTCCATCCTTTTCATCTTTAATAGAAATCCGTCTGCCCAGCCTTGTCCTCCCTCCAACATGATCTAATCTCTTATCTTTTCTCTCTTCTCGTGAGTCAAGCTTTCTACCTTTACCTGCCCAATGAACAGCGGTGGAAACGCACGCGGCCACATTGACACACCTGGTGTAATGAGGTGACAACCTTCCTGGTTCTTTTTCTTTTCAAAAGGCTTGATATATATTCAACAATTTGTCAAAACTAACCACACTGGAGGCATCGCACCAGGAACTGCAATAAAGCCTGAGGATATACTCGTGCATGCACATGCGCACACATGCACACACGCATACACACGCACACAGTGCCTCTTGGGAACCCGCATACCCACATAGACATGACCTTGTATTGAGACAGTACAGTGGTGCACAAGTGGAAAACACATTAACAAAGCAAACTGCGCCAACAGCAAAACAGAATAACACAACAAATCTAAAAGACAACAGCAACACAAAACCAAAAACACAACCATAAAAAGATAACAAAACAGAAAAAAGAGGACAGCAAATCCAAAGGCACAACAAATATATATGAAAAAAGCATCAAACAGAACAGCATCAAAAAACTAAAACACAAACAAATCAAAAACATTTGGCTGTTGTTTCTTTTGTTTTTTGTCATGATTGTCATTTTGCTGTCATGTTTCCACATGTTTTTTGTTTGTTTATTTGTTTGCTTTATTGTGTTTTTTTTTGTGGTTGTTTTTGGTGGGTTTGCTGTGATTTTTTTTGTGGTGCAATTTCCGTTTTGCTATCTTGCTTATAAATTTGCTGTTGTGTTTTCAGTTTTATTGTTGTGTTTATTGTTTTGTTCTCATTTCTGAGAAAATTCTGAAAATACATTTCTGAATGTATTTTAACTTTTTGCCAGCAGGTTGTGTGTTTTGTAGTTTTTCCAGCAGGAATGTTCGGTGCCCAAAATGCTGTGGCGATGTGAGTTTGTTAGGGACGTTTGGACAACGTCAGTATTAGGTTATTTTTCAAAGTGCAAATGACTTTGATGAAATGACGTCAGAACAACGTTGCTCTACGTGATGATGGGATAATGTCTCTAACACAGTGTTGGAAAAAAAACAACTTCAAAACAATATTAATACCAAACCATTGGCCTGAGCAGGATTTGCAATCTGGTTGCTGCAGGGATAGAACTGTGATCTGTGAACTGTGAACTGTGTTCTTACCACTGGACCACTAAGGAACATGCTGTTGATGGTAGTAAATGCTTATAAATAACAATGAGCACCACAAACATCACAGTACAGTAAAGTAATTTGCGAGCTAAGATGCACGTCAGCACAATATTTTTAAAAGAGATGACAGATGTGTGACATGAGATACACATGGTGTGTGCGGGAAGCTGTTGTGTTCATCCCGATCTCTGATGGATGTCATCACGAGGTCCTTACAACCAAACTACACCTAATCTATTGTTTGGGGTTCTGCTGAGTTTTATATTTTTTGCTATTTGATTGCGTTTTGGTGAAAACCAGTTTGGCTGTTGAGACTTCGTTTTGCTTTCACCTTTCTAAATTTAGCTGTTTTTAGTTGTATCTTTGATTTTATTGTCATGTTATCAAATTTGCTGTTTTTTAGGACTGTTTGTTTGTTGTGCTGTTGTGTTTTGGGGTTTGCTGCTGCATTTTGTGATTTATGTTATTTATCGCCTTTAAGAACAAGACTTACTGTATGTGCACTTATCTCATTTGTATCAGATCAATAATCGAATGGAGAACTGGAAGAGGAGTTTAACACAAACGTTTTGTATTATTCACAAATTAGCACCACTACTGCTAAGCCAATGTGGTTACTGGAGAATTAAACACACACACACACACACACACACACACTTACCCTGAAGATGTCTGCTCCTGTAAAGATCTTTCTGTTTGCTGGGATGTGCTCTTGCATTGCCGTCACATTTTGGCTGTTCGTATCTGCGGTGAGAGAAACACACAAAGCTCAATTGTTTTCTTTGTATAAATAAATGATGGAACAATAATCAAAATCCAAACATTTTGGAAATGAAATACTGTGGTCCAGCTTTTCTTTCACATGGTAAAATAATAGAACACCGCAAACCTCGGGTAAAATCTATCGCATTTTGAAATTTCAAAATGCCACCTACTGATCTGAAATCAGTTCCATTTGTGATTTGGGCCTGGAGGAAAATGCATAATCTCAGTCATGGTCTGTGTGTCTTTTGGTTTATGAAACGAAAAGAAAGCGCAGCAGGAGTCTGAAAATTACCCAAATACACTCAATGGCGTGCTTGATTACATATTTATGAGGGTTGAAGCATGACAGCGATGAATGAAAATAAAGCATGATCGACACGTGTTACACAGTAATTGCGAAGGAAGACTGAAACTAAGTATGAGAAAGAGTGATAGAGTGCACGGGACAAAGTGAAGTATTCATGAGTTGGCTTGGAAAATGAACAAGTTCCAGTCACGGCGTGGGTACGTGGCCAAGTCCAAGAACAGGAGCAAGAGTGAAAGAGAGACAGACAGACAGAAGGAAAAGGCGAGGACCCTTGTAGGTGCACTAATGTGTATTCTGGCATTCTGCCCTGAGCTTTGTGAATACAATACTGCAGTGAGCAATACGTTGTGATACGTTGCAATTCGCAACACTTCTATACAGAAAACAATCCTATGAGGCTTATAGTGTGATCCTGACACTAAATCAGTTACACTGACCCCTAATCATAGATAGCTAGGAAGTAGTTTGCGATGCTGAATGCTGAATGCCACTAAATCTATTCAAAGCTAAAAGTTGCTTTTAGTATTCTGTCTGACTGACATAAAAGTGAAAGGAGACTAAATCAGATTTGGCCGAGTATAGCACCCTGAGGGACCCCGTAGCCCACTTTTGGACCACACTGTAAGCTGAATAATGGGCTCTGCCCCGAGAGTATATTAGATGTACTATAGGGTTGACTGGAATGTACCATTTTAAAAGGCTAGAAACAGGTTTCCTCTTTCAACATGCAAAAAGTGCTTCTTTAGGATGCCAAACAAAAAAAACATTTGAATTTTTTTGATTTTGTCTTGCAAATTATATATGTATGTATGTATGTACCTTTTGTGTATACGTCAAGTCTATTTTAAACATACTCTAAGTCTGTACATCATCATCTAAGCATATCCATGTGTATTAAACCTGAACTGGGCCAAGCAGTGACCCAGGTGGTCACCCTTTAAATCCCTGAGGAAATGTCAGATCTGGAAGCTCTCAGTGTTGCCTTTTGAAGAGGATATAAGCCATTTGTCATCTGTCTGTTGTCTAAAGGTCCAGAAGTCTACAGATTTTGTTAGTCTCAAAAGCAGAAAAAAATGTGAGAAACTGAAATATATTTAAATAGTTTAGCTTATATTCAGATGAGAGATCAAAGATGCTTGGCTTTTAAATGGCTTCTTAGCTGTGATTTGATTCAGGATGTTGACATGAATCCTTTTGATAAATCAGCCAATAGTGTTTGAGATATCGCACAACCCGCACAGTGATCAGCAAAGAGATTAAAGTGAGCTTTTTACTTAATCTTACTGCCGGAAAGACCCTGATGGTGTATAATCTCACTCGGTCAGAGGCAACATAGAGTATTAATATAGAGCAAGACATTTACAGCTATAGATATGACAATCACAAAATATTCACACAAATATGAATAATTATATTTTAAAAAAATATTAGGGAGGAATGATTCATTTTTTGTTAATCTCTGAAATACTTTTGTGGCACTTTAAGGGACATGCAAAGGCCCGGAGCTGCTGACCCTTCTTAGCTGTAGATGGTTTCACATGGACACCATAAACAAAATTCATGTCTCAGTCTCACTCTGTACTATAGACCTGTACTCAAGAGCTGCTGCTGTAATTATAAAGACTCTTATTGAGCATCCTTAGTACAGTCTGACTGCAAAAGAGTGGTGCTTTCTAAATAAAGTATCTGGTGTCACCCAGAAGAGCATGAGATACCTTATGATTCTGGTTCTTCGTGTCATCTCTACAAATAAAATGGAGCTGAATTGAATTCTTTAACTCACTGGGTAGAGGTGCCAGGTATGGGCCGTCCTGTGTCTACTAAAACGCACCAGCAGTAGCCAGTAGACGGGTGACACTGGACTGGCTTATAGAGGCCACCATGGGCACAGTCAGGGATGAACACAGCCTCATTCTTATGTTGCCTTGCCTCCTCTTGCGCTGTCAGCAGCTCTTGATCACAAGAAGAGTCTACAAGAAAACAGGCAGGTGGAGAGAGATTTGATTATTCTTTCGCAAAGAGTATTTTCGTTTTTTTGTAAAACTCAGTAAGAATAGAGATACAAAGAAACATAGATTCAGGGTAAGATTAATGATGTTTAAACAGTTCCTTTGCTGCCATTCATGTTCCCTTGCACCAGTTAACATTTTCTGATGACCTACAAAATTATATGTGTTCAGGCCCAAACAAAACAACTGATCATGTGATCTCAGTATAATTATACCTATTCCTCAAGAGCCCTAGTGTTTTTTTTTTTTTTTTTTTGAGAACGGGATGAAAATCAAACAAGTCTGGGACGTAGTTCTGGAAAAGTAGGGAAAGAATATGGCACAGCTCGGACTCTTGAAGTGGACATCCACCAAAAGACTATAACCAGGTAAAGAAGGCCTTAATCAGAGATAGAGTCAAGGGGTAATGATAGACAACATATAGGAAAAATGTTTAAGGCTGTGAAAACTTTTAGAAGCCACTTGACATATTGAAATTGAACTATAAAGGAAAGGACAGGGCAGATACTGGAAAAGGGAACTAATCAGGGCATTATGATTGGATTATTATAGCAATATTATTATTTTACATAACATATTTTTACATACACGCAAACACATACACATGCACCCTATTTCACTTCAGTCTTGAAAAGATATTAAATCTCAGCTATTTCAACTTCAAACACAATTCAAAGTAATACACACATGAAAAAAAAAAAAGAAAAACCCTGAAATGCATGATGCACATTACCTCAGCCCTGAATGAATAAAAGATCCATATGCGGAATGCATTCGGCCTTGAAAAGATTAGATTTTGCTACAAGTGCTACATCAGGATTCAATCAAGGCTATTCTCTCTTTAGAAGACTAATGCCATACCACACTGTTCTCCAGTAATGTTTTAAACCCATCCAGAAAAAAAAGAACCAAGTTTAAAAATAAATACAAATGAGAGTGAGACTGATTTCTTTAACGTTTTACCGCAGAGTATACGTGGAAACTATGAACAACATAGTCGTAGACATGCTCTTTCTAGTAACTCTTTTCCTTTTCTCGGTCATATTATACCTTATGATCTTCTCTTTCTTTCACAATATCCTCCACATATATCCCATATATATTTTTTCCTTTCCCTTCTGAGCAGCTGGTAAAGAAATAATCAGCGCTTTGCCCACAGAACAACTAACTAATGAAAACCATCCGTATGCTGGATTTTTATTGATCATAAATCATGAAGATGTCACAATCAAACTATTTGCACACA
The DNA here is from genome assembly GCA_028565275.1 of Leiocassis micropogon. Taxonomy (NCBI): domain Eukaryota; kingdom Metazoa; phylum Chordata; class Actinopteri; order Siluriformes; family Bagridae; genus Leiocassis; species Leiocassis micropogon. The sequence goes on from JAOVVA010000041.1 coordinate 3,599,559, forward strand.
CTCTTGTGCAGCACCATCCAAACTGCTTTCACATGGGTTTTATTGATCATAAATCATTCAGACATCATAATCGAACCGTTCACGCACACTTTATTTTGTATTTTTTGTGTGCATGTGCTGCCTTGGTGCATGCAGATGCTTAGCTCCATAAGGAATTTCATACAGGCTTTGCTACTCCATGCAGTTACCTCCAGCATGTCAGCAAAGGATTTAAAAATTTGTTATTGTACAAATGTTAAATAATGGAGGGAGTAAAAAGCTGCCTGAAGAATGTATTGCTTTAAAAAGCTGTGCATATTAACAGATTGTTAAGATCAAAATTATCTTAGAAGAAGATTCAAGAAGAATCACTTGACATGTCCATATCATCTCGGGTCAGCTCTGACACGCTTGCTGACTGGGAGAGAAAACCAAATGATCGTGTCTAAATGTTTTCTAGTTAATTCAGAGAAGAAGAGGTTCTGCACCAAACACCTGGTATCAAAGACCGTAAGCTGTTTAACATGTTCTGGGCAAACAAAGAGAGGAAATTGTATATATATATGCGAAGTCAGGCGAACCATAGGAAGTGTTATTGTATAAGGAAGGTGGTTAGAAAGAATTAGAAGACTAGGAAATTTAACATCGTCTATAGGAAAATTAGGAAGATGCTAACAAAACACGAATAACTGGTCAGTGTCTTAATTATTGCTTGTAAAATATTTGTTACAAATACTTGTTGCAATAAACAAAAAAAATTATAGCTCAATAATTTTAGAATGGAGGGGCCTACACTTAGTGTATACATGTTTGAAGTTTGATCTGTTGATCTGTCAATTTTATTAAAGTAAACTTTTAATAAGAAAAGCTTCAAATAGGGAGATCTAATCAACACCAGATTTTTTGTCACCAGAGAACCGTAGTCTTTTCTTTTACTGATGGTTTTATTTGTATGCTTTATATTGCCTACTCAAGAAGTAATAGTGCTCAGTGAGCGGAGCTAGCAACACGCTTAGATGTTGATTAGTTAAATATGGTTCATTACAATAAAAATGACGCTTTGTCTTGTTTCTTTTGTAGAAATGTTGCAAAAATTGAAACGCCACGTGTGGTTTCGAAACGGTTTTAAGTGCCAGAATGTCATTAACCTGTTTTATTACAAGTTAATTCCTTATAGACAATTTTGGCAAGATCAAGGTAAGTAAGGAGATTAATTTTAACAAGTACTAAAGTTTGTTTCTAGACACCAGCAACAAAAAAAGAACAACTAAATGATAAAAAAAAACATAAAAAAAAAGAACTTCCCATAAGTTTATATGACACACGATAAAACCGCATGTAACACGAGCTCAAATAAATGCATATTATCACTTCCGAGATAGAGACCAGATCAAAGCCCTGGATTAGTTTTAAGATCCATTCCTGTCTGGATTTTTGTTTAAATAAATCCTATTAAAAGAAACTGATTAAATAAGAAATTAATATTAATTGAATCAGTAATAGAACAATCATTCATAGAAAGATACGATGCGCAGACTAATGAAACATGAAACTTAAACTTACATTGTGTTCTTGTCCTGTTCTGTCTGCTGCGCACCTGCTCAGTCCAAAGAGTCGGGTACTGTGAGATCATGTCTAAAGGAAAAAAATAAATAAATAAATAAAGTCTATCAATTGTATTGCATTTTTTGACTAATTAAAATTACATTTACCCAGATAGTAAGCAATGCTTTTAATTTAATTAATTGTCAGTTTCCATGGTTTAACTGCACGAACAGGATGAACATTAGATCATCTAAAAAGATCATCACAAACCTTCTTCGTCGGCTGGTGGCTGGGTCTCATCGACGAGAACGACAGTCTCATCTGCGTTTAGAATGGAAAAGATTTGCAAGGAAACTACAATTATAAGAGTAAGCTAGACATTCAAGGCTTCTTAAAAATTTTAAACTATTTGCACATGGCCCGGCCAGAAGGAGGAGAAGACTGAATGGAGGAAAGACTGAAAGACAGGAGCTAAATGAGGGGTAGTGAGAATAGTGGTTATAATCATGTTTTTCCTGAAAAACAACTACAGGCATAATAAAACTTTGATTTTAAAAATCTACACAGCATCCATACAAACATAACAAACTAAATGTCAGTCCAAGAAATATTGATCTTTTTTTTTTTTTTACCATAGATTAGAAAACAATATGAAACAGCTCAAGTTGTGTCTGAATATAAGCACTCAGGCAACAGAATTGTGTCGTCGCCTGTTGAGATGAGATGAGGTCATGCGCTAAGATCCAAAAGTCTGCTTTTGATTCGATCTGTTATTAAAATCTAATGCAGGTTTGGAAAACTGTATTTTTGTAAACAAGATACCCTCAATCTTCCTTAATGCACATTAAATAAAGGTTGTTGCTTATTGTCTAAAAGCTGTAATGGCAACAATTCATACTTATTATTGTCTTTAATAGAAAATAGTGATTAGTAATGACTTGACTTTACTGACCAAATCAATCAAAACTCTGGCATTACAACAATTTGAAGCAAATAGATTTTTAAGAGCACTGAGGCACCTGACTGAAAGAAAAAATATGAACACATATTTAGTTTGCCGCAAGCTTTGATTATGGTGAACAATGTGGCGACCAATTTACGTGTGACAATGATTCTTCATGCTCCCAGAACCACACTTTTACAGTTTGAGTCCTGGAATATGCCTTTGCCATCGGAGAAAAAAACTCCATATATGTGATATCCTGGTCATTCAGTACATTCAGGGAATCACCTGACATTATTTTCTTGCCACATAATGTTTTTGAGCCTAGAACTGACCAACTAAAGCAACCCCAGATCATAACACTACCTCCAGAGGCTTGTACATTGGCCACTATGCATGATGGGTGCATTACTTCATGCACTTCCCTTCTTATCCTCATGCACAAATCTAGTCAATCTGCACTCAGACAACATGACTTTTTTCCATTGCTCCAAAGTATATTCCTTATGCTCCCTAGCAGACTGAAGCATTTATCCTCTGATTAATCTCAATAATGAATGGTTTCCTTATGGCCACACAGCTCTTTAATCCCAGTCCTGTGAGCTTTTGTCACATTGTGTGTGTGAAAATGCTCTTATTTTTCCCATTACACATAGCTCTGACTTTAATTGTCCACTTTCTACAATGTGACTTCACCAAGCGTTTATGTGATCTCCGATCATGACCAAAAATTCTTTTTTCCTAATTTTCAGTAAAGTTGATAGTTCAGCACTATCCTTCCTGGCTTTAATAATGTGTTGGACTGTTCTTAACCCACTTCCTGCAATTGTAATATTTTTTTTGCTTAATGCAGGGCAAATAATTTGACCCTTCTGAGACAGCAACTTTTTTTGGCCACTCACTGTAGATAGATAATAATATATGGTCATAAAATAAGCAATAAAATTGTTGCTATTGTAAAGCTTTCTGTGAGAGGTGTATGTTTAAGCATTTCTGTAAGGAGTCTGCAGTGTCAGAGTATCCACCACTGTGTTTTTTTCATTACATACCAACAGAGTCAAAGTTTGTCTTTAATATTCAACAAATGATGAAACTGTAACAGTCGGTCACCTCGGCCAGGCCAAGAAAGATTGCTGAAGCAATCTTTGGTCATGGAGTGCATATTGCACTCTCACTGTCTCTTTGTTTTCTTGGATAATACTGTTTACCAGGCCTGTGTTATAAGGAAATTGAGGGACTTGCAAAACCCTTGCAAAATGACCCATGAACCATTGTCATGATGTTATTCTTGGTCTGGAAGGTCTTAGTGAAATTCTTTGATGAGTGTCCATCTCACGCTCTGCATTCATTCTGCTTCACATAAAAAACAGCTGAGTGTCGTTTTAACAGTGAAATAGCTGTATGTACATGAGTTCAGATATCTGCAGTGGTCATGTGTAGTCGGTATGAAACAGAATTACTGCTCCACTATACTTATTTAGAGTTGAGTTTCGCACTGTTTTTAGGTCAATTTCCTGGCCTCCCTCAGGCTTCAGGTTATGCATATCACCTGTGTGCTGTTTACAACTCTAAGCTTGACAGATTTTTAAAAAATTTTTATTAGAAGTATTTGAGATGAAGTTTACAGTCCAAAGACTAAATTTCATTTTCAGACAGTGATGCTGGACGGCTCCTCACTCCGGTCAATATTGCAAAAGAAAAATGTACTTACGGTGAGAAATGAGCATGACTGAGACACACATCTGTTTTAAGTCTGTAGTTATGTCTGAGGTCTGAATTTTAGTATTAATGCCTTACTCAACTCTAAATACAGTCCTAATTCTTGTCTCAGTATCTAGACTCTATTTTAAATCCAAGCTGCCATAACAAATAAATTTCCCTCCTGGGCATAATAAGTGTCATCTCATGTAGGAAAGTACAACTCCGGAGCTAAAATAAATTCACAATCCCGCTGTGAGGGAAAGAAAGCGAAACAAAAAAGGGAAAGGGTGAAATGAGCCAAGACGGCATCTCTGCCTCTGAAAAGGACTGGAAGAAAAGTTCAGTTTATTTACTAAAGAACATTTGAAAGCTCTTAATCTGGAGGGGGAAAAACATTGATGTGGCTGGAGAGCCAGCCTGAGGTAGATGAGTTAAATGCTGCTATTGCAGTTCGCTGTAAAACAAGGCGCAATTAATAAAGGTCCTGATTTTCTTCACGACCAACCTTACAAAGTTGACAAGCAGACACGTAAGTGAGAGAGGATAGTACAGTATAAGATTCACTGCACAGTACTTTGTAAACGTCTTGAGCCACACGCACTTCATATTTTGATTCCAAGAGCAAGAGTTTCTTGTATTTTAGTGTAGTCTTAAGGAATATTTCTCTACATGTCCTGAAGGACTTTTTAGGCTCTCATTTTTTGGCTCTCATTTTCAGTCCAGTCCCTGTACCTGAGCAGTTTCAGAGAAATGTTTTTGCTTCTTAAGCCAGGCAGTGACCTATGAATCATTCAAGCATAAAAAAAAACATCTAACTTAATACATGAACCAGTGAGAAACTTGTGCAGATGATGACAGATGATCAAGAAGGTGATTGATATACTGATGATGCTGAATGCTGAGTGGTTGGAACAGACGAGAGGAGAAATGAGGTTGCTGCTGAGGTTGTTATGTAAACAACAACAACAACAAAAAATTATACTATTTTGCAGCTTGTTGCAGTAAATAATTTGTTCCCCGTTCGTTAATTTAATTTAATTTAGTTTAAATGAGGCTCAAGATTTTTGCACAGTACTCTATGTAAGGGTATAATTGTAAGGTAAGGTGAAAATACAGTATAATGCATAACAAATGTATAAACATGCAGTACATACATACTGGACATACATCAGGATATACAGTATGCTTACATACACACAAATATACTTGGTGGATATGTACCTGCTTTTCCTGGCTCTCGAGGAGTGACCTTATCATGCTTGGAGCCTGGAAACATGTCAACACATTATATTTCAAATGTCAGCTTGTCATACCAAAAAAACAAGAGAATTACATGATGACACTAATTCCTAGAATGAGCTCTACTAATAATAAACAGCACCCCAAAGCACAATGAAATTCGCCTGGTTGAGTTTAAAGCAGGTCGTCTTCCAAACCATGTCTCAAGTCTCTGTATGACATACAGGCATGTTCCATCCTGGAGCTATGCTGGAAAGTGTCCTGCTTTTTCACAAACAAGCTGCTGTGTTTATTTTTATTTTTGCTTCCAAAAGCTCCACAATGTTGCATTTATTAAGCCCTTGCAAATGCAATTAAAATAGTTATCTAATTGGCCACTACAGATGCATTAAAGCTAAGCATGTGGACTGTTCTCCCAGGGACCGTTCTAGCAGTCACTGGAGGACACTCAGTACTGGTCTGAATCAGCTCAGGCAGCTGAGAGGAAGGCTTGTAGCTTTGGTTACGCGATAGTTTTGGCAGGCTGCATGAGACTAGACCTCAGGAGGATTAAACTTCTAACTGTGTTCTAAGGCGAGGTTGCTTTAATGTTAACAGGACGAGTGAGAGATTCAAGACACTTGTATTTATTCCCATGTGGCTCATGGCTGCGAGGCCGAAGTGGATCACGATTCCTGTTCAAACTTTAATGTGTCACGTGACTCAGAAGCTGTCAGCGATAGACATCACATAAGGCGCTGTAATTATTCCCAGCCGTTTCTGTTAACTAATTTGTTAAAAATATTTACACTTGTTCATATTCATTTGTCATTCAGCATTCTTTGGCAATCATCACCTTTTACTTTTCCAAATCGTTTTACTTCTCTCAGTGTCTTATTAATCATGTTTACATTTGAGTTTACATTTGGCTTTGGGTTTCTCAAAAAAAATTAAAAAAAGGTAAAATGTCTTGTACCTTGGTGTCTTTTCATCAAAATGGTCTTCAGTGGCATCCATGATTTATTTAGAGCTTTAGTTTAAACTTCTCCCTACGTCTTCTTCCTACATTACCCACAATGCTGTTCAATTACTCATCCCATTATCAACTAAAAAGAATGATGCATTATTTCTTTTATGCTTATATTTCCATCAACACCACTCCACTAGTTATCTTGTGGATTAATAGCCGAGTCAAGCTGAGTCTCGCCACGACAGGAGATGACCGCATTGTAAAGCTGGGCTACTTCAAGAAAGGATTGAATTTCATTTTAATATGTTGATAAAAAAATGTTGAGAGAGAAAAGAAGGTGGTTCATTTTTTTTCAATGCCACTAGGACTGCAATGGCAACAACAGAGTGATAGAATGTCTTTTTAACTGAAATGATAAAAATACACGATCAAGAAACAATTTAGTGACAAAATCACTGATGACGTTTTCAATTAAAATTTCAATAAAACCCTCCTTTAAGTTCTGATCCTTTAAGAATTATTATTTTAATAATTATATTAATTATTATAAACCAAGTTATTTTGTACTTTTTGCAAGTGTTTTTAGGTTCTTTTCTATTTTGACACATGCAACCCTTTCGTATAAATTTCATAAGTAGTGTGTTTAAATACTATGGAGATAATTGTAGGTGGTGTAATATTCTGACCATTTATTATAGCAATATGCAATTTAGGGTGATTTGGGGAACATTGCCTTTTTCCTCTTATAATACTGGGTCTTCCAGTTTCTATTTTTAATTAAAAAAACAAACTTCTGCTTTTCCATTTTTGTATGGAACATACATGCATGACAACCTTCATCTGTCGTCTTCACTTTGTGTTCAGGGTTGGCAGCTTTGCCAGTTCTGGCTCATGCTTGTTAAGGTTTCAGAGCTGAGAATTAGATTTAGAGTTCATATGAGGGCATGTACTGTAATCTTCAGTTAGCATGTTATCGAGGTGTTCATAAAGCCAACTCTCTTACTACTAGGCAATAAAGTTTTACAGTCACGTATCAATATAAAGTGACTATCTAAACAGGTCTGTACTTAGATTTTCTTTCAGATTTTCATTTAAAATATCCAAATCTCTAGAAACCTTAGTATTTAGTCTATATGGCTTTAAGCTATTTTCACATGGAGAGAAAAATGCATTAAAAAAAAATAGTTAATGAGCCTTACCCTGGCACCGAGGCTTTTTATTGGCTACCGCTGTGCCACTGATGGGCCTGCCATTGGGCGTTACGCACCAGCAGTAGCCGGTGAAGCTGTGGCATTGGACCTGTAAGAGAGAGAGAAAAAGAAAGTGGAGATGACTTAGACTTAACTGAGAAAGCTGAGCTTTTTAACTCGGAAGCTAACAAGATTATTTTTCTTATTGTTGGACCCATTCTTCGGGGTTTTTGAAATTTTTTGGCCATGTCAAAGCTCAAGGGGGTTGCGTTCAGCATTTTTTCTCAGTCATACAGCTATTATGGCATCTGAAGTAGTCAGAGTGTTATGACATAAAATCAGATCGTGAAGAAATGCCCGTAACACAGACACATCCTCATGCTCGCTAATAAACTTCATTCCAGTATATAATTCCCTGCAGGACTACTACTGATACATGAACCTGGTATTTAATAGAAATCTCAGAGTTCATTTCACCATTCAGATATTCTATTAAATCTTAACTTTCTTTATTTTTACAGCATGCACCATCGGGTTTTATTCTTTACATCACTTTTTTCATAAAGTTTCTTGTGCAAGTTCTAATGGTGTTTAAATTCCTTCAGCGCTCTCACCTCGCTGTAGGTGCCGTCTGGGTTACACACAGGAACAAACACCTGTGGGAAAAGTTTTTTGGCCTGCTGCTCTGTGTATTTCTTCTCAGCCACACACCTTGATGTATCTAAAGCAAAAACACACATGCACAAAGTCAACCGAAAAATAACCGGTCTTGAAAATAAGCTTAAGAAGGGAAGAAGTAAACTACATGTCATTTTGTTATAATAAACTGACAACACATCAAACCATGAGAGCTCTGACTACAGACCAAGCTAGAATACTTGACCTAGAATAAAACAAGAAAAAATTGCTGACTCATCATATGAAGTCACGTATTAAGTCAACACTGGTTAGTTTTGTACTATGGACAATAGAGTGCTGTACTGTAGGTGAAATTTATATTTTTTTATATAATTTGTTTGGTTAGCATAGAAATCCTGGTGTCCAAAAGAGGCTGAAAGGTTTCCTCTTTCTTATTACATCGCATAATCCTCATTACAAAAAATATTTGTGAAACTCTCCTCGTAATCAAACTTGCACTGGTCATATCTCAGCAACTGGATATGATACAGTAATAAACTTGGTGTCAAAATGGACCTTTTTGAACCAGGAATCTGAAAATATCCATAACTTAAATCACCCAAAATGCAACTTAATACAGGATTTGATGTGACAGGTTATCATCACCAAATTATATTTCTTAGTTGCAGATTACAGGAAAAAAAGTGCACTCCATTACAATTTAAGCAATTTAGTTCCCAAGCATGTTGTTTAAGTATGCATAGGTGTAACCAAATACAAATACACTATTTGGCTTGAACAGTGTTTTAATTTTATACATAATAAGTAAATATATACAGTACAGGCCAAAAGTTTGGACACACCTTCATTCATTCAATGTGTTTTCTTTATTTTCATGACCATTTACATTGGTAGATTCTCACTGAAGGCATCAAAACTATGAATG
>JAOVVA010000041.1:3627744-3652792 GCA_028565275.1 Leiocassis micropogon
TTGTGTTTGTTTGTTTAAAATCCAATGAAACCGCCACACACTATCCCACAATGCTTAGCGTGTTCTACAAGTCTTTCACCGGAAGGGACGTTCTCTGCGCTCTCCTTTTCCTCCCACTGCCGGTGGCTCGTGCGCGCTCGTGCTTTTACTCTAGCATTTATGCGTTAGTCTTTAAACCGCCGAAAGACTTCCAGCGCTTCATCATGTCTTACCCAAATGAGGAGGAAGAGGTAAGATTTTGTTATTTAGATATTATTTTGTAATCATACGCCCTATTTAATAAGATATTAATTAATATTAGCGTGCGCGAGCTTTTAGTACAGATAGCATTTTTTGCCAGGCAGTCGTATTTTTTTCCCTGCCTGTATTCGGCCGAGCCCCGCCTCTTCGCTAGGATTGGTTCGCATGATTGGTTCAGTCGTTTGTGTTGTTGATACTGTACAATCAGAGAGCTGCTTGTGTGGCGAAGCGACCAATCCTATTTTTAAGAAGCGGGAGTTTGCAGAATACGGGTGGGGAGGTAAATCATGTTAGCAAGATGGAGATAATGGAACTTTGAAAAAAAAAATAGCTTATTATAATAGTTTTAGGAAAAAATATGAATGAATAGAAATATTTGACTTTACATCGAGCAAAGTGTTTAATATTAAAATATATCTTAATTTACAACTGTTAAAACATTAGCATTATGTGCTAGCTAACCGTCATAAGGGCTAATAATACTAAAATATTATCTCTCGCTCTCTCTCTTCCAGTACGAGCCGTACAGTTACAGTGATTATGATCTCCATACTGGTGAGTAACTTAACTTCACCTGTTCCTCTGCTAAAAATGATCTTATGAACAACATATGTTTGTGGTCTGTACTTACGTCGTCTCTAAAACCTTGACAAGTTTACCATACATTGATGTGAAACTTAAGGGTGGGGAAGCAACAAAAATGGAATTAATAGAGAAATCCTGGGAAAGATCTCAGTAATCTGTCGTGTCCGCAGGTGATCCCAAAGCGGATTTGGCATACGAGCGTCAGTACGAGCACCAGCAGACGTACCACGTCATCCCCGAGGTGATCAAGAACTTCCTGCAGTTTTTCCACAAGACCACCTCTGACCTGATCGACCAGAAGGTTTACGAACTGCAGGCCAACCGTGTCTCCACCGAGGCCATAGAGCAGAAGATCTACGACATCCAGGATATCTATGAGAACAGGTACGCCCGAGAAACTTCTTTTCCGATTTTCATCTTTCCTCATTTTACTACGTTCATTGTAAATGAGGTATCGGCCGTGTTAATTGCTTCACAGCTGGAATAAGCTGACAGAACGTTTCTTTAAGACGTCTCCATGGCCAGAAGCAGAAGCTATTGCCTCCTTGGTAGGAAATGGTAAGTTTTGGTTTTTTTTTTCTTTTTCATTTCTAGTTTAATAGAGATGTGTAGATACTAGATAATCAGTAATTTTTATTACAAGCAAGCAACAGTAGCTTTGATAATTGATTGCTAATCATCCAGGTTATAGATTCAATAAATCGTCTACATTCACTTTCCTAAATTTAGATGCTGTTTTTCTGATCCTCTATAAGGAGCTTTACTACCGACACATTTATGCCAAAGTCAGCGTAAGTACTGTGTTGGTCATTTTACCTTCATTTTATTTTTTATTTTCATAACAAGGTTTTTTTCCCCTCTATTAATTCTTTATTTATTTATTTTCTTTAGGGAGGCCCGACACTTGATCAGAGGTTTGAGTCCTACTACAATTATTGCAACCTCTTCAACTACATTCTAAGTAAGTCTGAGATTTCATGGTTAATAATTTGATTAGCAACTTTGAAAAAAAGAAAAGCATAATTCTGGTTTACATTGATTAGATGCAGATGGTCCTGCACCTTTGGAGCTTCCCAACCAGTGGCTCTGGGACATTATTGATGAGTTCATCTACCAGGTAAGTCAAAACTGAGTCGACTCACCTTATTGCTTTCACACTCTTAAGCCAGTTCTCTTGAAGATCTTCTTGTTTGAGAAGCAGGCTTATTTATTGCTGGTTTCAAGTGTACATAACAAATCTACTTTCTGCATATGAACGCAGTTCTGTTAATAATTGTTTTCCCAGCATGATAAATCCCCAATATTAAATGAAAAGAATGATTGTACCTTGTCTAGTTCCAATCGTTCAGCCAGTACCGCTGCAAGACAGCCAAGAAGTCGGAGGAGGAGATTGACTTCCTGAGGAACAACCCGAAGATCTGGAACGTACACAGCGTGCTAAATGTGCTGCACTCACTGGTGGATAAAAGCAACATCAACCGCCAGCTGGAGGTCTACACTAGTGGAGGTGAGAGCGGGAGAAATTACTTGTACTGTCAAAGCCTAATGTAGGCTGTAGATATAAACAGTAATGTTTAGATACTGTACAGCTGTGGCTTGAATCGTAAAGACAGCCCTGATCTCATTATTCACAATTTTCTTCACACCGTTTACACTCGTAAACGTCTAATTCTACTCTTTCAGATAGGGATCATTAAGGATTTAAACTTGCATCTGAATTTAAGAACTCTGCAAATAGATGTGAAGTGAGTTTAGTGAATAAGTCTACATGACTGGATTTGATCGTGTATGAGATCTCACTGAAACCCAGTGAATGGGTTAAGTCTGTATAATTCGGTGACCTCAGTGTACCGGATAACTGTGTGTTGTAGGAGACCCAGAGAGCGTAGCTGGAGAATACGGCCGTCACTCTCTGTATAAGATGCTGGGCTACTTCAGTTTAGTGGGTTTGCTGAGGCTGCACTCCTTGCTGGGGGATTACTACCAGGCCATCAAAGTTCTGGAGAACATCGAACTCAATAAGAAGGTAAAAGTTGTTCAAAGCATATACATTATAAAGCTATAGTGTGTGTCACGTCAGAAACATATGGTGGCTGATTGTAATATACTTGTAATAATAGTAAATCAGAATAAAAATAATAATAATTGTGCAGATTTTTTTAACTTCAGACTCTCTTTCACACAGAGCATGTACTCACGTGTTCCCGAGTGCCAGATCACCACGTACTACTATGTGGGTTTCGCCTACCTGATGATGCGGCGCTACCAGGATGCCATCCGTGTCTTCGCCAACATCTTACTCTACATCCAGAGGACCAGGAACTTGTTCCAGAGGTCGACATACAAATATGAGATGGTCAGCATAATCGTCTTTAACTTATTGAGTTTATAATGTGCATCTTAAATGTTAATGATCAACAGAGAAAGATTGATTTTACAATTAGATTACTGATTGGAAGGAATTAACGTCAATTAACGTTAATTAATTTTGTCTTCAGATTAACAAGCAGAATGAGCAGATGCATGGGCTGCTGGCCATCGCGTTGACCATGTACCCCATGAGGATCGACGAGAGCATCCACACACAGCTCAGAGAGAAGTACGGAGACAAGATGCTGCGCATGCAGAAGGGGTGAGACACGCAAAAACTTGCAAGCTCTGTATTGCTTTAAAATGGATAGCGCTGGGTTAGAGCATCCATTGCTTTGTGTATTAATACTTTCTTTTGTTCTGATTGTTTCAGAGACCTGCAGGTGTTCGAAGAACTGTTCAGCTTCGCCTGTCCCAAGTTCCTATCGCCCGTCGTCCCCAATTACGACAATGTGCACCCGAATTACCATAAAGAACCATTCCAGCAGCAGCTCAAAGTGTTTGCTGAGGAGGTTCAGCAGCAGGCTCAGCTCTCCACTATCCGCAGGTGAGTCTTTACATCATCTGTACTTCAGACGAGCATTTTTCTGTAAAGGAGCAACATATTAAAAAAAAACATACTAAATTAAGGTTCTGTTTATTGCCTGCAGTTTCCTGAAGCTCTACACCACCATGCCTGTGGCTAAGCTGGCTGGATTTTTGGACATGTCCGAGCAGGAGTTCCGCATTCAGCTGCTCGTGTTCAAACACAAGATGAAGAACTTGGTGTGGACCAGCGGCATCTCGGCACTGGACGGAGAGTTCCAGTCAGCCTCAGAGGTCGACTTCTACATTGACAAGGTGTGTGTGTGGATGTGCAATGGATAGCAGACCTACTGTCTTTAAGACATTTTGTGTAGGGCCTGCACATTATAACATCAACGTATGCTAGTGTCAGATGGGCAAAACCATCTCAAATTATAAACCTTTATATATGGATTTTGGTGTGATTTATAGATAATCATTTTTGTCTCTTGCCAGGACATGATCCACATTGCAGACACGAAAGTGGCCCGCCGCTATGGAGACTTTTTTATTCGGCAGATCCACAAGTTTGAGGAAGTAAGCATTTTTTTAATTATTATTATTACGTAACTTTTATTGATTTTTCAATTTGGTATATAACTAAGAAACTAAATGTCATGTGACAGCAGAAGGACAGCATTGTCATAGTTCAGTTTGCCCAAAAAGTAACATGATGACATGAATTGCAATTTATCCATAAAACCAGTTGTACTAACTTCTCTTTGCTTGTTTTTCGTAGCTGAATCGCACCCTGAAGAAAATGTCCACAACTGGCACCTCTGGCTCCAGCAATGCCACATCACGATCATAAGGGCGCTTTTTTTTTGTTTTGTTTTTTAAATTGTTGCACTGCAGCTTCAGCTGAAGATGCACGAACACAACTTCTGAAATTTACTATAAGATGAGAAGATTATCTTTTCTCTCAGATGGAGCAGTCGCGGTGTCTTTAACCAGCTTTCATACTTTCCAACATCCAGTATCCATTTGCCACGTAGACATACATCTTTATGGCATTTTTGTGGGCTGAAAAAAATAAAGTTGATGTGGTAAATAAAGTGGTTACCTTTTTTTTTTTTTTTTTCCCCTTCCTCCTCATCCTTTTACCTAACTTATTTAAATGATTTGAGATTTGGAAAGTTTTACAAAACTTGAACAGAATTGAAACAGAATTGTCATTGTCATTTTGTCTGCAAAAACTAAATTAATTAAACTTTATGAAACATCCCTACTTTATCAGTATCTGTATAATATCCAGTATGAAAAGCCTGTTATCATAATGTCGGGTCTATACTGGTCTATATCAGTCTTGATTTTAAGAACAGGTTTTGTACACAAAAGGCTACATACCATGAGCCCCACTTACACCTTTGGAACATAAGAGGATCATTTGTCATAAAAAATATTATGGATCCAAACCAACTATTTGTGTCTGCCATTTCTGAAAGAAGTGGCCAAAGGCATGAATAACTTTAGTTCAGTTGTATACGTTATATCAATATATCTATTATTACAATGCAGATTTTACAGAAATTCAGATGTATATCTTTGACAAACAAGCCACTGGTCACAGTGTCAAGAAAAACTCCCTGAGATAACATGAGAGAAAACCAGGTCTCAAAAGGGAACCATTCTCCTCTGGGTGACACCCAACAGTGGGAATATAAATCATTACTCATCTACAGCTGTATACTAAAATGATAATTATGTTCCACTGATGTACGTGCACACAAACCGCTGATCAAGGGTGTGTGGAACTGGCTTTCCATCTAACTACACTTGAGATTTAACCCCAGAACCAGAAAGTTAAAGTAGCTGATATTCTAAAGCGGGATAAATATAAAGATTTATCCACTGTCTCCATTGTTTATTCGCCTCAACTTTTGGTTACATAGTACCAGTCAGAATTTAAACTACTTTCACGTCTGTAAATTACACTGTTGGTCGCCAGTCATTCGTTAGTTCCGTCAGTCTTGAAAGGATATGTGTTGGGGGAGCAAAATCATATTGTGTTGTTAATAAATGGAGCTTGTGGAACTGTTGTATAAAAGCATCATCACATTGAGGTTGTGCTAAAGGCATCACTGCTGTACCAATATTCAGCACAACAGCACTCTCGTTTGTTAAACCAATGTTCAGTTTATGCACATTGTGATCAAGAGTCTTTATAAACAAGCGGCAGTTTTAGGGTACAAGTTGACAAGTATACAGAGCAGATTTTCTAAAATGAAATTTAGGGAAAAAATATTTTTGGGAATGTACAAATCTGTTTATTTAATCTATTAAGGATGTAATTTCAACAGAATCCTTTTTTATCTTTTATAGTAGCACATCTTTACCTTGTGTACTTAATGTAGACTTAAATAATGTAAGATAACTAAGGTATAGGAAGTAACAAGATACATTTACTTTGTTGTTGTCCTTGAATCTTTTTCAAGGTTTGTTTTTTTATATACCACATTTGAAAATAAAACATAAAATGAAATGTGTTTTTTTTTTTAAGCATCAGGCAGTTTTCTAACAAATTTGTCTATGATACATTATTACATCATGACAGCTAGCTTTTAGCATTCAACTTAATATGCTATAATTTATGGTATAAAGTATTTGAATGCTATAACATGGCTATTACAGTTTAACAATGATAACTTAAAATAAATTTTGTACATAACAGCTTTAAGTTCCTCATATTCTCTCAAGATCAACTGTAACATTAGTTATTAGCATTCAGCTTGTTTGTACCATCAAATATGTTACTGTGGTATCTAACTTATGACTTTTTAGGAATACAGTTGTTGTTAGTTAGCCTTAGCTTATGTTTACCCGCGTACATTGGTTCTTTGGTTACAGTGGTGCAAAAATATTAATAAATGAACTTTAAAAAAAAAAACTTTCTCTTACCACTAGGGAGCACCAAAACAATGTTCTTGTCAATAGCTGGACAATTGCAGAAAATTCAGACAACAGCGCAGTGTTTTTGCACATATGTTAAAGCAAAGACTAGATGTTTAATTAGAACTGAAAGTATTACAGATGTGGCAGATTTGTAACCCCTGTCTTACTGAAGGTCTGTGCTGAAAGTGCTGAAAGTGTTCAGCAGGGTTGAGGCCAGTCAGGGCTCTGTGCAGGACACACTCTTTCTTCCGCCATGTTTTTATGAACCTCAATTTGTGCACAAGGTACAATTCTGTACCTTCCAACTCTTTGAGGCAGTTTGGGAAAGAACCCTGTATGCATGTGAAGGGCAGTGTCCACATACTTTTGGCCATATAATGGAGATATTGAAACATTTGGAAAACAGGAAGGAACATTATTATGATTTATTTCATAATAAAGTACTGAAAGGCACTTTTCAGGCAGGATACACCATGGAAGTGGTGCCAATCCATTGCAGGGCACACATACATACTGTATACACATACACACGCTCATTCACACACTCAATGTGTGTGGCATTCTCACACACATTGAGAATGCCAATTAGCCTAATCTGCATATCTTTGGACTGTGGGAGGCAACCGGGGGACACCCTCCAAGCCCAGGGAAAACATGTAAACTCCATGCATACAGACCCAAGGTGGGAATCGAACCTGGACCCTGGAGGTGCAAGGTGACAGTGCTAACCACTAAGCACCCATGCCGCCAAGGCATTTATTTATTTATTATTTATTTTTATTATTATTTTTATTATTATTTATTTTTAATGCTAACTTGTGGATGATTCCTGTTGGACTTTTGGTGTCTATTTGTTTTTTACACAGGCAAAAGTAAGATCTATGTACATGGACACTCTTTCTTCCACCATGTTTTTATAAACCTCACTTTGTGCACAGGGGAACTGACATTATTATTATTATTATTATTATTAATAATAATAATAAATAATATTAATGCACCTGGAAGCTATCCCTATTGTTAACTTGTGGATGATTCATGGAAAAAGTCTATCTAAAATGATCGTAAACTGTAATTCTACGGTGAACATTTTCAGAGCAATTAAAAGATATAAAATGACATTCTGGGGGACCAGTTTTCTAGAGTAGCCTCCCATTGTTTAACCTCATTACCTGTGACAGATGTTGTTTTGCCTTGGCGAGGTGAAAACGCCACGCCCTTTCTGTGGGCGTGCTTTCGAGCCGCTCTGTTGTATCTGATGTGGAGCGCAGAGCGCGCGCACTAGTGGCAGCCTCACGCGCAGTCGTCTCGCCTCTGGATATGCCTTAACGAGCTCTGCGCGCGACGATGTTGAGCAGAAAATCGGAAATGTCCGGCAGCGCGCTCGCGCCTGCAGCCGTGGACCGCAGCAGGGTGGCGGAGAGGCTGCGGGCGGCGTTTGCGGGGCTGCAAGAGCTGCAACATTTGCGGGAGAAACAGGGCGGCATGGTGCAGCGCGCGCTCCGCATGGACACGGACACGCACAAGGAGAGTGAGCAAGCGAGCAGTGGTGTGTGTTTGCACCAAAGTGACGAAGTGGCAAACCGAGCCGAGGAACAGCAGCGGCTTGAGGCGACGCTCACAGCCCTGAAACAGCAACTGGTAAGAAATGCACAACTAAACAATTAACAATTTCATAACAATTGGTTACGTGCGCAAATTATAGTTCAGATTTGGAGAGATTCGTGCTATTAAACCCAAACACAATACATCAATTACTAGTTTTGAAACTGCATATGAAAACATATATGCATGACATATGTATATGCGAAATAAACAACTGTCATTGATGGTTAACAGGATTGAACAAGTCTCAAGGTTGAATTACTGATGTATAGTAATGGTAATAATGGGATGGTTGATTCAACAGCTTGAGGGTTTTTGGATTAGCCCTGTAGCCCTACAGAGTGAAGTCCATGGTGTAACAAGAAAGATAAGTTTAAAGAAACACATTGAAAGTGCAGCTAAATACATAACACCAAATGTGAGTTCATCGTGACTGGGAGAGACGACTCTGTGTGTTTGCAAAAATTTAATGACAAAATTTTGGGTTAATTTCCAGTTTGCATCTAGACCTTTAGGACATCCTGTGTTTTGTGTGTCGCATTACATTACAGCACTTGGTGTGCCTGCGCAGCTGGGGGTGGTCATAAATCAATGTTCATTCCAAGGGACAGAACTTGAGGGTGGGGGCTTGCTGGGCAGGTTGGGGTGTGTGTGTTTCCATCTCTGATCATTAACCCGCTTTAATTAGAATGGCCACAGAGAAGCAAATGACCTCGGTTTGGCGACACAGGTTTGACCCCGTTCTGCAGCCCTAGTGCAGGTCATCTGATCCATCTCCTAACACACACAACCACATATAGACTAATGACGTTGGGAAAATAGAGAGCTCGGTATGAGTGCACATGACCTAATAAGCACTAGAGATTGATTAAAAATAGCGACCAATTAGAAGATTGAGATCGTCTCGGGTGAACCGTTTGCACTTTCGGTGAACTCGTGTACTCTATTGAATTGGAGGGGAACAGTAGCTCCCCAAGGTGGAATTCCTCCAGAGGATGTGGTTCTGCTCAGTGAACTGGGATTTTTTTTTTTTTTACACGACAGCAACCCCCAATTAAACAGATTGAACCACATGGAAATAACACGCAAGTTGAGTGGAAAAAAATAATGCTGTACTCAGTATACAGTTACTCTTAGAGAAAAATAACATCTTAAGGTGATGTAAATAAAAGTTAAAACATGTTGTTTATATCTGGTAACCAATTTACAAACATGTTAAATGAGTTCTCTTTTTTTGGGTTAATCCCACACATTTTATTACAGGTGGTAATCTGATCATAATTCTTTTGTGGTATAATTGTTCAAAGCCTCTCTTTATGCAGATGTTAGTGAATGGTTATGGAATTCTTTGACTCAGTATTTGGCATGCAGTTTTACAGTTCAGTATTTGTCTTGCTCTTGTATTGTTTAAATGCACACAGTGGTCTGTGTTTCTCCACGGGAGAGATGAGTGAACTTTCAACATCGCACCCCCAGGCCAATCCCTGTCCTTGCATGGTTAATGGTCAACTACACTCCTTCTTTCTTCTTTTTTTTTACCTCTTTCTTTCCTTCCCCCAAATGTCTTATAACACGCCAGGAGGCCTGTGTCATTCATTACAGATCTTTAAGGAACTGCCTCCATTGTTTTCTCTTTATTTTCCTTCCATAGTCAATTGAGCGGTTAAATGTACACGACTTTGTATAGTTACATGCATGAATGAACTTTGTTTGCTCTCATACGAAGGTCTCGCTAAGTGTCTTTTTTCCCCCTTGATGCTAACATTGATCTCCGGATGTGTATATAAAAAGAGCATATGCTTTAAATTTTAATTTGACTTGCACTTTGTCACGTTGCACTACCCTCTACTAAAAACTTTTATATAAAATAAGTAAGGGAATTATAAGAGGAAAGTGTGGATGTGTAACAGGTAGCATTACTGCCTCACAACTACCAGGTCCTCATTTCAATCCTGAGCTTGAGATATTGTCTGTGCAGTCCTCCGTGTATTTACACGGGATGGGATATTTACTGAACATGATAAATATATATATATTAGTGAAAGAACTTTGTGTTCATTATCAGTTTAATCATCATACACAAATCCCGAGCGGTTATAAATCTGTCACCTCTTTACTAACCAGCATACACTTTCTTTGTAGACCCGTTTACGCAGGCAAGATGTCGGACTAAAAACACACCTGCAGCAACTGGACCAGCAGATCAATGAGCTTAAACTGGATGCTTGTAAAACGTCTGCTGAACACCTTGAGAGTGACAGCCGACCCAGTTCAGGTGAGCAGACAGAATTATATACATCATATATCCATCATATCCATCCATTAATGCCATCATATACTCATTACAAGCGTAGAACATACAAAGCATGTGAGACACTTGTTTATTCAGTGTATCTAATAACGGATATGTCTTTATTTAGGATTCTTCGAGCTCAGTGATGGTGGTTTGGGCTCTCTGTCGAACTCCTGCACGTCTGTCTACAGCGAATGTCTCTCAACTTCATCTCAAGCAAGCCTCCTTCCACTGTCCTCGGGCTTCTCGGCTGTTCACGGCTGTAACGCACAAGCGCAGGCTGATGCGTGCCGTAGACGTTCTGCGGACGAGTCTACGGCCCAACCGGACATTCCACGAGGGCTGGGTGTCCGTCTCGGGAGTAGTGGAATACGAACAGGTTCAATCAGCTCAGAGAGAGCCAGACAAAGGCCTGTCTCGACAGGTGAGCAGTAACGTTTCATGGTCACTTACTATAGATTTCTAAAATAGTTTTAGTCAAAGCCTTTTCTGAAATATAAACTCGTCAGGATTCTTCAGAGATATTTTTTTTTTCTTTTTCTCCCAGGTGATCTTGATAGAGTCATCAATCCTGCATTTGCTTCATACAAACCTGCTGATGGTAAAACATCCACACTGTCCCGTAAGTTTGTTGAACTCAACATGGATCCCAAATATCAGAGCAACCTTGTATCCCACAATGGTACTGAAGTGTACTGCTACCCAAGCCCCCTGCATGCTGTAGCCCTCCAGAGTCCTATCTTCTCTCTCAGTGGAGATAAGGGAGGACCTGTGGCCATAGATACCCAGGATAAACACACCAAAATGGGACTATCTAAGGACACACTCCCCAGGCAAGAGTCAAGTGGCCCCAAAGCTGAGGGTTATATTGTGAAACTGCTCCAGCGCAGCTCAAGTAAAATGAGCCTCCTGAGTGAGTTGGGTGTGGAAAAATGTCCGGTTCCAGATAGTATTGCTCAGGATCATGGGATTTGGGGGTTCAGAATGAAGCAAGAGAAGGATGAAGTTCAGGATCCCCTAGAGTGGAAAATCGAGAATCCAGTGATTGATGTAGGGAAATCACCAACAAGATCTGCTGACAATGAGCAAATGAACCTGAATATCATTAAGGCAGAAGATTACAGACAAACATGTCCTGTCCAGTATTCAAGGACCCAAAAACCTACCACAGCAATGGGTCAAGAGAAGAAGGATGAGTCTAGAGATCGGTCTGACCAGGGGAATGGCTGTGAGGAAGCATCAACCATTACAAAGGTTTCTGAGCAGAGACCGAGCTTTACCTTTTCTAATAAGGAAAATAAAAGCAAAGACGGAGGTTGCACTCATACAGCTACAGAGTTTGTTTGTGCTCAGTTTGTGCCTGCAGGGTCTCAGAGGGTGAAGGTGCGTCAGGCAGACAAAAAGACCAAGGCTGTGAAACTGCGTAAGAAGGGACATGAAAAACCGACCGGTAAGAAGCACAATCTGAAGCACTCATTTAGAGATCATGAAAAGGATAAAGGATACAGCACTAAAATGCGTGGGGATCGAAATCCAAAGCAGTTAAATTCAGAGAGAGATTGGATCGATGCTTCTGTTATGGATCCCATACTTCATTCTTGTTCAGAATCCAGTCTTTTGGGGTCTGGAAATCTATTTGGCACTAACCTTCAGTCAAATCGACAGCAGAAACATACATCCAAATCCAGCAAACCCCCAAAGATTCAGTTCCCAGACTTGGAGAATATATCCCGAAAGAAGCAAAGCTCTCAAAAATGGCCCCATGCTTCAGAGATCCAGGTTCCACATGCTCCCCCAGCCCACTACCAGAGGTCCAGGGAGGTGCCTATTCAGAAAGTTATACAAAAATCAGGAATGGTGAGAAGTCTGAGCATGAGACCTCGCTCAGGGCACTGGGGTGGTGTTTCTCGTCCACTCCATCCCTCTCTGTCCTCCTCTTCTTACTTTAGCAACCTGAACTTGAGATACCCCCCTGCACCTCTGTCTACACACTACCCACCCAGGTGTGAGTCAGAGTACTCGGCCGAGTGTGCCTCTCTCTTTCACTCGACCATCATGGAGAGCAGCGAGGGAGAGCTTAGTGACTACACCACCAACCGTTTTGGAGACAGCGAGTCCAGCCAGGAGTCTCAAACTGGTTCTGACTCAGACAGCAGCCTGTCACTGGATGAAGATGATCTGTATGAGGAAGATGAGGATGAAGGAGGTCTGGTCTGGGCTGAGGCTACTGTGGGCCCCACAGCCAGTGAGCTGTCTATCCAACAGCATCTTCGCCCTGAACCAGCTTCGTGTCGCATCAAAGCATCCAGAGCACTGAAGAAGAAGATTCGCCGCTTTCAACCAGCCTCGCTTAAAGTCATGACTCTGGTATAGTCTTCAAGCTTCCTTTCACTGGTCAGAAGTTTACAGAATTCTCGCAATGATTTTCAAACAGTTTTCAAATACTACAATTGCATATTGTCTGTGCGGGTTCTAGGAAAAGAGACTAATGATATGTTCTGTATCTTTATGCAAGGCACTCCATATTAAAGAATAATTCCTATTAACATTTTACGTAGCCAAAGTGTTTATGCCTTAGCTTCTCATATAACTGCTTCTCATACTACTCTACAACTACTTCTACCCATGCACCAAAGATTACTCTTATTGCCTGTTTAAAAAAAACTGTTGTATACTGTAAATATTGTTGGTGTTTGTTTTTTGCATATTCAAAACAACCAAAAAAAAGTAATCTAGTTTAAAGATATACTGTATTTTGTTTCCTTAAAAGCCATTTTCCTGTGTATAATTACTTCACATCTGTTTTTTTTTCTATGCATATTAACCTCCTTGCAAATAAACATTATTTAATGTTCAAATTACTCTAGACTCTGAAGTTTCACTGGGAAGGGCACCTGATTAGGCATCAATCTATCAGAAGCTCATTTAGGAAATGTTTGGCCAATGTGGAATTACGACATAAAAAAATATATTTAAAAAAAATATATTTTAACAGTGCCCTGCATTTATGGCAACCAAGGACTCAAGCAGATAATTAACCCTCATATGATTTGCTGCTGATGACAGTCCTACCTTAGCAAAAAGCAAATGTGTAATGTAACAGGTGGTGCAATTCAGAAACACAAACTATAGTTAGGACATTTTTTGGTCTTTTTAGTGCCCTACATTTATGGCACCCAAGAAGACAATTAACTCACATATAATGTGCTGCTGATGACTGCCCTACTCTCACTGATCATGTGCCACAATCCTGTATAGTACATGAGTCGATTAAGTGTGAGAAATGATATACATTTCTCACACTTTACATTACATTGTAAAGGTTCACCTTGGCAGAATGACCAAGAGTATCATCGGGCATCATCGGGGTGGAGAAATCACACATTCACCAGCTAGCTTACTAAACAAAAGGAAGTAGTGATGGGAAGGTTT
This sequence comes from Leiocassis micropogon, assembly GCA_028565275.1. Lineage (NCBI taxonomy): Eukaryota > Metazoa > Chordata > Actinopteri > Siluriformes > Bagridae > Leiocassis > Leiocassis micropogon. The sequence continues at coordinate 3,641,726 of JAOVVA010000041.1, forward strand.
AATCATTTTAGTGACTCGGTTCTTTGAATCTCGTTCATCAAAATGAACGAATCTTTCATTCGTCATTTAGTTCATTTCGTTCTTTTGATCAGAAATAAAATAAAATGTTACATTTTCAATAAACAGACCCCCAACACGTCTACATACACAAATTTTGGTTAGAGTTCCAGTAATTCAAATATTACAATGCAGCTAAGTAGCTAAGTGGACGTATTATAATAAACAGAATGAGCAACTCATCTCTTATATCTTCTAGTCTGAGTCATTCGTTCTTTTGAATCTTTTGCACTGCATAGCGTCTATGGGAGTCACGTGATAAAAGAACGAACGACTAGGACTTGAAGACTCATTGAGAAGAACCGCTCAATTCTGTTTCCTGTGTACTGCACTTTATAGCATCTATGGGAGTCATGTGACAAATGAACGAACGACTCAGACTAGAAGATTCGTTAAGAACCGTTCAATTCTGCTTCCTGTGTACTGCAGTGCATAGCGTCTATGGGAGTCACGTGACAAAAGAACGAACGCTTCGGAACAAAAGAGTCAAAGGTAACTACTAATTTCTGTAACCTACAGAGGTTTTGCATGCGTGCCACGGAGAACATGAACGAATCACTCTCAGAGACTACTCTTTATTCTTTCTTGATAGAAAGTCATCTAGTTGCTCGCAAACACTTGAGCTACAAGTTGCATTATAGTCTTTATAGTAGGCTTAATTGGCAAGTTATGATGCATGCTAATGTACCACATTTTAATAAACATTTTACTGTCACCCAGATCAGATCACAGTTTGATGAATAGCAAATGTGTAGTGCAACAGCATCAGGTGGTACGCTTTAAAGTATGGTTTGAATTTTGTTGTCAATACAAAAACCTTTTATTGTTAGTTCCTTTTTGTTGCATGCCCACGGTAGTGACAGCAAGGCGGTGCTGTTCGCTAATTGGGAAGGCATCTGCACAAACCGAGTATTATGAGTAAATTAAACGCATCAGTGTTATAAGACAGCATCATCTAGGTAATGATTTAATCTCCTTGCCATGTTATTCAACTTGCCTTCCTTCAACTTATATGTAAATTGTAAACCTACCTTATGAATCTTATTATTTCACTATAATCAGAAATTGAATAAAGGAATTCCAGCTTTCTAAAACTAGTGGAATATTAAGAGTGTCCTTTAATGGTAAGGATAAATATTTCTCGCAAGGTGTGTGTGTGTGCGCGCGCGCGCGTGTGTGTGTGTGTGCGTGTGTGTGCGTGTGTGTGTGTGTTTATCCTGGATGGAGACAAGAAAAGCATAAAGAAAATGGAAATCACTCATACTGTATGTTCACAATTACAGTGGTTTAAATAAGTTGGAATAGGATTAAAATTCTGTACTTGATTCAGAACGCTTTTTATAAAGCACACAGATGGATTCCACATGATCTCTTGGGCCCCTTTTCATCTCTGTCTGACAAGGTTTTAGGAGGATTAAGAAGTCTGTGACACACTGTCTCAAAATTTCATCAACTTTTACTTACAAGCTACAGGTCTACAACATCATTTCTTCTGGGCTACAGATACAGATGTAATACTTCAACTCCACACCCATAAAGTATTATTGTAAAAGCTAAAATTGCAGAAAAAAAGAATTAAATAAGCCGGGAGGGAGTTACAATGACTTGGTATGTTTATTTTACATTTATAAGTCAGTTTGCTTGTAGCTGGATTGTTTTGGAAAAACTAAAAAATTATTAATATTTTTTATGGCATATGAATGAGCTGTAGAAACATGACCAATCCTGTGGAATTGTATTTTATACTTTCACAGAACCAGATTTTGGGAAAAACATGAATCGAATTCCATGTATGTGAAATTTTATTTGCTTAATATAATTATTTCTGATTCTAATTCTCTGAAGCTGTCGAGTCCAGTTTTATGGTTTCTAATAAAGAATAAAACAATGCCTCTTTTTGAGCATCAGCAACAACAAATTCTAGACTTCAAAGATGATTTTCATGCTCCAGTCAATTGCTCGTCTTTTTTATTGGCCGTATGAAGTTTCGGCCATGACCCACCCTGTCTGGCTACGGCGACCCTTGACCCTGTTGAGAAAGGGGATTAGAAATGGGCCGAATCTGAGGAAGAACAACAAATAGTCTAGTAAGGAAAAGAGAATGTGGGCACAGATGGGAGGAAGGCTCCAGCTGTGTTCCTTTGAAGCTTGGTCGAGGCCAGTAGACTTGACCTTGCTTGTGGCTGGATAAGCTCACGCACAGTACATTGTTATCACGTGTGTTCGGGAACCCTTTCACCTCTCTCCATTTGTGTTGTATTACAACGCTGTGGAATACTGCTCTTACGTTGATTAAAACAATAATTATTGATGTGGTGAATTTTTCTATGAGAAGACATTTAGTTAGCGTTTATGGGGGGAGTCTTAAGCGTGTTAAGTGCTTTATGTCAGTCAGTAAGTCATCCATCATGAGAGAGAAAAAGACAAAAGAATCTGGAAAATTCTTGCTGCATATAAGGAATAAAACATTAACATGCTTTTAATGAAAGCAAAAGAATCCAGTTTGGGTTAGAGATAGAAACTGTTGAGCAGCATCACACCACACAGTGATTTGTATGTGTTATTATATTTTTCAGAGCTTGGGAAGGATGTCAAGTGGGCGTTCAAAATCAAAGCAGGACTTTTAATTAAGAGAACACATTTATGAAAGTAAAAACTACCTTTATTTATCTATAATATTCCCTGCTATACTAGTGCACTTATTTTAGTGTTTCACTAGTGCATGGATACCATCGAGAGTTTTTTTTAATCAAGGAAAGTTTTCTCAGTACACCAGAATCATGATCAGACTGCCTGCTTCATGTCTGAAACACCAGCCTCCCAGGAACTCCTTCAATAGCTCAAACATGTGGAAATGGCTTAGAGCCAGGTAAGTGCAACCGGTGTTACAGTTCCCACACACAGATGCATCTTTTCTGCAAGCTAGCGACAAGTTACCTGTCGATTTTCCAGGATCTGGCGTTCCCCTCGCTGAATGTTCATGGAAAAGACCAGTGGATTCCAAGCCACCTCGGCCGGGATCATCATTCACGGACGTACGGCCTTCATTAAAAGGCTTGCTTTCAAATGTTTTACTGCGGCTAAAAGTCTCATCACTGCACTGTAATTGACGTCCTCTGTAGATATCAATTGGTTTTACGTCTTCATTTACTTCATACCCGGTTTGACTTGAACACCACTTGTCATTCACGATATTCATAAGGATAAGAACTCTGATTTTCATTATTTTAGCTTTGGGCTGTCACAAAGCTGCTGGCGTTTGTCACATGACTGATTCAGGGAAACGATTCTCTGATACCTAGAGCTGAATCGGTACGTGCTATTGAATGAGAGGAAGATATGGAGTTCAAAATAAACCCTTCAACTGTTCAGCTGTTTAAAAATAAAACAGAACACAATGTCCCGATGTTTAATGAATGAAAGGATTAAAGAGCAAGAATGCGGTGGATTATTTTCCCATGAATTATTCTCAGCAAATGCTTGACAGATATGATCCGAAATAACGGCATGTGAATAGATTGAAGGATGTACTCTATTAAGCCAAGACATGCCACACGTGAAGAAAAGATGTCCAATTATCATGGAGCATTTATACTTAGAAGCTAGTAAATACAGGGTTAATGCTGCTTCTTGAGGCTGTCAAGTTGTCAGTACAACACAAAACATTTGCAACACCCATGTTCAATAGAGTATGGGCTATTATAGTTAGGAAACACTGAAATGGGCTTGAGAAGACATGTGAATGTCAACTGACAGTGGACTCGTATTAGTGCATGCAGAGACATGCAAGCAACAAACCTGAAAAACATATCTAAAGAATACAGATGTCAAGCCCAACAGAGTGAACAGAGACAACTTGGAAAAAAATAAAGGCTATTTGTTCATCTGATCGTATCAGTTAAGATGTAGTGTAACACTGTTATGACTCTGAATGCATCGCATTGACAATGTGGGTCACCAGAGGAATGCTTTGTTCGGATACAAATATTCACAAGGCAATAAAATGCACTAATGTCAGCTAAGTTACTTGCTACTAAGAAGGGTGCTCAAGTCAAACCAAGACTTTCGAGTGTGCAGAATAACAGAATACAGTTACTAGAGTAAAAACTCCCTTTATTTCTCTATATAATCCCCTGCTACACTAATACACTTATCCCAGTGTTTCACTTGTGCTGGGATACCATCGAGGTACAAAGTTGTCTCAGCACTATGTAGTGATGATCGGACTGCCCACTTTACATCTGAAACACCGGCCTCCCAGGAACTCCTTTAAGGCCAAGACATGTGGAAATGGCTTGGAGCGAGGTCAGGACTGTAATGGGGATGTGGCAATAACTCCCAGTCGAGTTCCTGTAATGTGCAAGTGGTGTTGGTGAATAATTGTGTGTACAGTTCCCACAGACAGATTAGTCTTTTCTGCAAGTGGGCGGATTTCACGGATCATGGGATCGAATGGGGGATGTGCCTTGATCATCATTCATGACCTTCTTTAAAAAATGTTTGCACCATTCAAATGTCTTACTGCACCTAAGAGTTATCACCGTACTGTGCTTGAAGTCTTCGGTAAACATCAATTATTTTTAAGCCATTAAAATTTTTAATTTTTTTATCGTTTTTCATTCACAAGAAATTTTATCACAGATAACCAGATTGACCTCAATGCCCCTCATAGCATCATTTAAAATTGAATGTAAAATAGCTCAATATCAGACGATATGGTGGCTCAATCCCACAATGCAGCATTGGTTTCTAAGTCCTGTACTTAACCTGGTGCTAAAAAGCTTTTTACAAAAGCTTCAAACATACAGTACATAGATTACGCACCATTACATCATGCTTGTAGGTGAAATGGATTTCAAAATTAAAGCTCGGGAGGGCATATCTCAGTCTCCCCCAGGACACACACAAAGGTCTTTCGTATACCATCTCAAGGCTAGTTCTTGTTACGTGTAATACAGTCATACAGGAGAAAGGGAAAGAGAAAGTAGCACAATGGAATAGACCCAGCAGCGGTGCTAATTGTAGCAGTAGTGGGTTAGGTGAAAGAAAGGGAGGGATCGGGGGAGGTTAGAAAACCTCTAGGGTTTCCATTTAGGATGAGGTAATCCCCAGGCAAATGGCAGCCCTTAAGGCTGGGTCACAAATCACAGAGTTATTGCTCAGAGAGGCATGCCCTACACCAATGCCTTCTTTGTGTCTGTTTATTGCGCTTTCTTCTTAGAGCTTGTTCTCTCTATGATTGAGACTTGTTTGGCTAAAATGCAAGAGGTGTGTGTGTGTGTGTGTGTGTGTCTTTATAGAGAGGGACATGTTTTTATATCTCGATAGGAACCAAACACACCCATAAGGGTAGGAATAACATGAATACTTAAGAAGGACAGTTTTGACTTTGTGATGACAGACCCTCAAATTTTTTAGTTTTTTTAAATAAAAAATTTATTTTGAAACCAAAAATTTTAGACGGATTGAGGGACAGATGCATTTGTGTTAACATATGTTTGTGTGTGTGTGTCTGTTTGTGATTTTAGAGTGTCTGCAGAGAGAGACATGGCTTTATGCTGATGGAAAGTGTCCTTGTCACCCTGATGAGAAAAGTTTTTTAGACAGATGTGTTTCTAGACTAAAAAAAAAAAGGATTTAAATTGTATACATTTTTAATTATATGTGTGTGTGTATACATATGAGTACCTCTATAATGCAGTATATAAGATATATATATATATATATATATATATATAATTTAATATTTCTATACAATTTTGTAACAATTTAAGGTAGTGCAAACCTCAGAAACCTGCAAAACCTGTTTTATTTTTTTAAATATTTTTTTTCCGCTCATATCAACGGGACACAAACTCTACTCACTTGTATTAAAGGGGTGGAAATGTGCCTCATTATCTACCCTTCAGCTATGATTTAAACCGGATTGCAGAACATGTATGAAAGCTTTCCTTGATTAACTCAGCTAGATCATAAAGAATGCACTTCTATTGTTAAATGTGGTCATGTAGACCTCCGGTGTTTCCCAGTTCATTGAAATGCTTCATGTTTTTCTATGTTTCTCTCTCTGTCTCTCTTTGTGGTTTTTTCATAGAGAGCATTTTATGTGATGGGTCAGTGGTTGGCCCTCTCTTGTGCAGAAAGCCTTTTTTAAGATGTGTAATGATGTGCATCAACAGCTGTGTTTACATGGACCCACTAATGATGTGATGTGAATAAAACCTCAATCGGAATAAAATTGCATCAATCAGAGCGATCTGACCCAGTCCGGCTCGATCGGAATGAGGGGGGGGGGGGGGGCAGCTACAAACCTTTGATAATCTGGTCAATAGGTAAATATTAGCCATGTAAACACTGGATCTGATTGTTGCAATTAATACATTCTTTCTCCACATGTTTGCTGCATGTGGGGGAATTTGATGTGATGTGGTGAGTTTCCGATAAGTACATCATACTTTCTCTCCCATTCTTCTAAACTTTCGCCCATTGGGTATCTGGCTAAAGTGGGATCACTAATTGGCTCACCATTACATATGCAGTAAAACCTCTAAAGATCTGGTAACCGATCATAACTGAGATGGTAAAATCTATCGGAATGACATGGGAAGCCTTAACCAAAGCTTGTTGGGAAAAACTTCTTCTTCTTCTGGTTTATTACTGGCAGATTAAACATTTCACACTTTGCACATTCCAAACATGTTTACATTGTAATTAAGTACTTTGTGCATTTATAAAACACATTTTATCATATCAGATTGAAGAAATATTGTTCACATGTGAATATTTGAGACACTGCTGGTCAACTTTTGATTTTACACGGCATTAAATTGCATTTATAATGTGTTTGCTCTTAAACTGGATTACTATTTGCGTTGTATAATATAATGTAAAGGGAAAAGGGGATTATGGAGTTGGATTATGGAGTTCCTATATAAAGACTATAAAAAAAAAGGCAAAGGTATTCTATCACCTTTCTTTAGTGTATGGTTAGTTAGTGTATTGGGGTAATTTCAGATCAGTTTCTGATGTGGTTTGGAGAAACTGTGGAGACCAGGCGATGCTACAGAGCACTAAAGTCAGACTTTGTGTCTAATTGTGTTTCTATGAGGATTTGCCAGCTTGTGAACGGGAGGGAAGCAACTCTTCCTCCTTCTGCCTACTGTACATATGAATAGAGGCAGGCAAAACCCCTATATTCATGCATATGAATGGAGCCAGGTCTCTAGAGTAAGATTCACCAGCTTGAAGAAGAAAAGAAATAGTAGCACGATTATTTTTGTTGTGTCTTATGTGAACTCTTGGCTCCTTGTGTGTAGGACAGTAATGCAGAAGCCCTGAGGCCCATCACCCGTCTCAGTACACATCCTGCTTTCTGGTGCTTAATCCTTTCTTTCACTCTTTATTTACACCACATTGTGCACAGAACCACACCATGCTGTGGTTGGGATGTCTAAATACACACAGACACACAGCACACACACACACACACACACACACACACACATACAGAAGCACTTGCACACACAAACACTTTAACTGAAGCCTTGCGTGTCACGAACATGCAACCACGCAACCAGATGATAAAATAAATAAATAAATAATAATAATAATTCAAATGAAAAAAATTATTACCAATCTGATCACTTTGATTCATACATATCTTCTCACACATTTCATACACATATCCAAAATTTTGTTTTGTTTCTGTAAAACTGCTTTGCGACAATGACTATTTTTAAATAGCTATACATGAATTGAATACCTGACATTAAAAAAACCTCAAATTTTTCAAATTTTTGTCAATTTAAAAACAACGCATCAAATGTTTCATTTATGTATAATTTTGTTTATTTAATTTTCCATAAAACAACTTGTTCCTGATATCCTTCCTTTTATCATAAAGTTGTTTTTTTTTACTAGACACGTAATTTTCTTTGTCCTGCCATTAAAAAGAAAAAAAAAATCAGCTTGTATTTAACAGGAACTCTGCCATATTGAAAAGCCTCAGGTCACTGCTTCAGTTCTGGCTGACACTGGAGAATGTTTAATTCTCCACCAAACCACCAATGTTTAATCATTCAGTTCATTTACATGCCATTGTGTTAATCTGACTAAATCTGGACTTTTAAGAGAAAAGAAATGTTAGTAAACTGAAATTGTACTAAATTGAATTTCTCACAGTCGGACCTACACACTCAGATAATTTGGTTGGGATTCGAGATACTCCTGGATGTATAGGTCAATCTGATACAGAAACCAGCCTAGGTGCTCTGTGCATGTGCCAAAGTTCCCACCCTGGGCGTTGACCCTAACATATTGTGTTCCAGCGGAAGAAGCTGCTAACAATATGGCGGATAACACCATGAACACAATGTATAGCTAGTGTGCATATAATTTGTACAAAAAGGAAAACTAAAAAAAAAAAATTTACAGCACTGTAAAGTTGTCCATGCTGTCAGTGCTCACCGTGCTACCAGTTTGCTGCTAGCTAACTTGTTTGTTGAGTGTTTTTGTCTGTGACGTAAAAGTTCAACTGGGAATACAATACTAACAATATCACTACACCAGCGATATCACCACACCAGAAGTGTACATTTGGTGAACCTGTTGCATCTTTATTCAACATTCTAGTCCTGTTCACTGTAACTTGGATACCTGTTGGCTTCCCTGTCTGTCCGTAAAGAACATATGCTTCCTTAAGGTCAACATCTGGTATGTTGAGCACTAACCAGGCCAGAAGTTCAGGAAGTGCTTCCTAAATTTCTTAGAGCTGAACAGGAAGCACTGATTAGCCAGCAGATGTTCAAGCTGCTTTCAGTCCTGTTTCGAACCCCACAGGAAACGGCTTAAGCAACCAGCCCGATTCTTATGCCAATGATAATCTCAAAGGATTAAAGATTAGGAACCAAGATAATCTTTTAAATTTGCGTCTGGTCTGCGGGATCCTATCACATAACAGTTAGTGATATGACCTGGACTTTCACAGGACCAGAGCGTTCGATTTTTTTATTTTTAATCTGATTGGGGGGGCAAAATGGAATATTTACATACAGCTAAGTGAAAAAGTTTGTATCAACCATGGTTTTTAAATGAAAAGAGGAGGAAATGTTCCTCTGTTTTTACAAAAATTAATAGAGAATATTCTACTAAACAGTATTCAATAGTTTTCTTGACTTGACTTGTAGGAACCTTGCAGAGAATTTGCAAGCACCCTGCAGGAGATATAATTTTTCAATTACATAATTTTGAATTCTGGATTTATTTGTATCAACATCTTGTTGCTATAAAATAAATATTAAATGTATTTCTTCCGCGCGTTATAGAATTCTCCCGGGCATGTCTTATCTTCATCCCCCTTTTGGAAGCAAAAGATCAGCACCAGTTCTACTGTCTGAGGAGATTGAAGAGGTGTTCTAACGTTTGTCAGATGAAAGGCTGAGTTGAGAAACAGATGGTCCTTCCTCTCCATCAAAAACCATGAAAGGTTGCAAGATAACAGCTGAGCAGACGACCAAGACGTCACGATCCGTCGGAGCTGCTGGAGAGTAAAGTTCACAAGATGTTCCTTGTGGTTCAGAAAACAAAAAGGAGGAATAATCAGGATATCCTGAGGATTTATCCCAGGATATCCATCCAGGACAAATGGTAATGGCTGATGATTAAGGTTTCTGGGAAGAGTTAGTGTGTGTAGGGCGTTAATGGGGGGAGGGGGGATTTAATGGCTCATTTAACCAGGATATCAGCCTGAGCAGGATCTCCAGTGGATTTTGACAGATGCCACAATTATGCCAGAATAATGACTAAAGCCAGCTTCTTTATAAATGACTGCATGTCTGTACACAGTGTAGTGTTCAGCGTAGACCTTCTCCCCCTGCACAGCTGCTGATACCCTCTGCTTCTCTATCTCGTCCCACTGAAGCTTTTATAACTTTGAAGTCAGTCACTTCCTAGGGCGACCTAGGGTTTATTGACGTTTCAGCACTTTAAGGTTGCACCAACAGCATGGCCCTTATTATCAGCAGGGGATGCCTTTTTATCTTCCCAGTGCAGTTACTCCAATCAGACACCTCATCTTCCTGCTTTTCTTTATCACACCATTTACATGGGAGCACATTTGCCCTAATATGTGGTCATAAAGGGACTGGAATTGCAGTTATAGGGCCTAAAAGGCTTCGGGATGGAGACTGTGAGCTGTGAAAATGGCCTTGATTGAGTCAGTTATGTCTGGAAAAGAGGACAGAGATACAAGATGCTGGTTCTAGAGTTGGTGTCAAATTGCAGTCTGTTTTGTTTAGATTTTTTAGAGCCAATTGTATCAAGATCCCTCTAATTTGTGTAATTTAGGAAACGACGGGTTCGATTTTGAGTCTGGTTCCTTAATGTTTCTTTATCATGTAGTCTGTTGCCTCTGAGGAATCTAAATGCGCATGCAGATGTCATGTGAAGGTGTTTTGTGACAGCATCTATTGTTAAACCACAAAAAAAAAAAAAAAAGTTAAAAATCAGTTAAAATCTGGTTCTCTATCCCAGTAATTTCAGGAAATTATGTTTCCCATAATTACAATATCACTGTTGCAAACTATTTTAATAACCATCAATACCATAAACCAAAAACTTTTCAGTAATTTTTTTTTTCAAGATTAATTTTTTTTTAATTGTCAATGAGTGTGGCAAGAAGCTGTTGTGTTGTGTGTAGACAGTGAAGAATTTGAATCAGGAACACCAACATGCCCTCAACTCCAAATATAACCTCTGCAGTTAAATTTTTTTATAAATATTATTCATTAGGGAGCTCTCCTTTCGTGAGGAAAGAGACTTATTTTGATAACTTCATTTTGATTCATTTTTAAATTATGAACGCTGTGGGAGGCATTATAACGAACTACACAAATGCTACAGAGTTTATCTTAATCAAACAGATCCTAACCTCCCGTTATCACTTGTAGTACATCGTAAACAGTTTATCCTTCACCAACATCCATGCTTTCTCGTTTTTGACGTTAAGAAGAC
>JAOVVA010000041.1:3692326-3703550 GCA_028565275.1 Leiocassis micropogon
ATTTGCTAACGACTCGTTTAGGCGAATGTGAGCCGACTCTTTTTTTTAATAGACAAAAACTTCATTTATTGTGCACTATCAGCGTCACAGATAGTGCAGATAGTTTATGTTCACATACAGCTACATGACACACTGCATGAAAGATAATATTTCAAAAAGCATAATAGGACCGCTTTAAGGTGGCCATCATGAAGAATTTCCCAAAGTTATCTGGGAACTAAGTGAGACGGAGCAAGATGATAGTTTGTATTTGTGTTTCATTTTAGAAAGAGCCTATAAATACCAAAGCTGCATGAAAATGTATCACGCCAGTATCTGTACCCTAGGAATCGTCTGGAATTTTCTGGATTATCTAAAAAATAATGGTGGAATTATTGTTATAAGCATGCTCTAGGAATCTGACCAGTTGCGTGCCATGTGATGGATCTTCGGGTAGTAATCTTTGGCCCTGTAAAACCATACAATATGTACATCATGTCCTGAAATCCTAGAAAACTCCTACTGCTGGGACTTGTAGCAAGACGCCATACATCTTCTGGAGGAGGGAGAAGCAGAAGCAGCTGTCCCCAGGAAATGAACATGAGTCACTGCTCCAGAGTGAAACGATGAGTAAAACTCTGTCAGGAATGAACAGCTTTCACCACATGATTCCTTCTTAAATTACATCCTGATATATCTCTGAGGGGTTTCCTCCAGGTTCTACAGTTTCTTTTGACTATTAAAACCTGCCACGTAGATTAACTGCTCTAATACCTGATTTATGCTTCTGTGTCGCTCTGCAATTGCACAGCCAAGCCCCTAGTTGGCAGTGGGGTTTGTGTGTCTCACTTCTGCGTCTCTTGGTCATTCTCTGATGAGCGTTTTTGCTATACGAAAAACAATGGTGAATGAAACTAATTAGATCTTGTTGGACTTGGAGTTAATAGATGTTGAACAACAGTTACTTATACTGAAATTACAATTAAGAAACGAGGGAAGATTTTGGAGGAGATAAACCAAAAAAGTGGAAGAAGGAAGCATAGAAAAAGAAGCTGGAAATGCGATTTTTGGATCAATCACAAGATGCATTCCGATCGGCCTGGAGTATACTTCGCAAGGTGTTCTGCCATGTTAAGTGTGATTCCAAACTGCGAGAAACGAAAACGTTCAGTTCAAAGGGAACTGTGAAGTGAGGCACATACTGTATATCAGGACGAAATTTAAGAAGGAATCATGTGGTGAAAGCTGTTCATTCCTGACAGAGTTTTACTCATCGTTTCACTCTGGAGCAGTGACTCATGTTCATTTCCTGGGGACAGCTGCTTCTGCTTCTCCCTCCTCCAGAAGATGTATGGCGTCTTGCTACAAGTCATAGCAGTAGGAGTTTTCTAGGAGAAAATTGAACAACAGGCCTTCACTTCACCGGAAAAGGGAATGAAAAATTTCCAATAAGTCAGTGCGTCTCGCTGCAACATGAAAAAAAGGAGCTTGAAAAAATATTTATATATTTATTATCATTATTATTGAGGACAACGTCATATTAATAGGACACAATAATTAAAATGTTAACTTAATCAAGAAACCCGTATTATTATATAGGCTAGTAATCTGTAAAAAAAATATCTCTGTACACCTTTAATCAATTAATAATTATAATCAGTATTTTATTTACAAGTTATACAGGTTTCAGTAGTAATTGTTTTATAACGGTATCAGTTTTTGTTTCAATAAATGTTTAATATTTAATGTCTATAGTGTGAAATTTCCACAGCAGCAGCGACAGGTATCCACTGGTGACTTCGCAGGTTGTTCCGAATGGTGGAGTTTTGTCGAGGGAAGTGTCCTTCACTGACATCCCCTGCAAACGGAGCAGGCAGTAGGGAGCACCCTGTGAAGTACACTTCAGGATGGAACACAGCTACAGTTGTTGTGGTCTGCGTTGCTGTGACGTGCACATCAGGCTACGCTGTAGGGTACACGACTATGCAGCACCTACGCAAGATCTATGGCATAGATGTGACACAGAAGCGTAATTCCGGCTTAAGTGAGAATTTACTGTATATGTGCGTGGTGCCCTGTGATAAACACCCACTGACGTGTCTCACAGGAAAGACTTCCCATTCACCCCAATAAGAAAAAAAGTTACTTCAAGAATGAACTACAGTACATTTCCTGAATCGCCTACACAGTGATCAATTTCTGCAGACGAAGCGAGTCTGCACACACACACACACACATACAGATATTCAGATTGCTATCTTAAGAGTATCAGTTCTCCCTCTAGCTCGGTTAGCTTAGGGATCCAAGCTAACTTTATCTATACTGCATGCATAAATAAGTCGTACTTTGATAATCCTCTCAGGACAGACTGGCTTTTATCTCAGGAAGCCTCAGACACAAAGGAATACATTAACTTTACAGTGAGCATACTTAATGTGGTAAAAAAAAAAAGATCTCAAAGGGTAGATCATAGATTACTGTGAGTTCTTACATCCTCTGTGCAGTAGATCCGAGTCCCTTACCTTTGCAAGTAAAGCATTTGACGTGGAAGTGCTTGTTCTGCACTCGTAACACCTCGCCCTTGCATGGCTCGCCACACTTGTAGCACTGGATGGAAGGCTTCTCTTTGCGGTGCTGAGCATCATGCGTGTGGCTCACTGTTGAAAACACAGAAAAGACATGTTAGCATAGTGTTTAGCCTTGGATCCAACTCTGGGAAGAAAAGTAGAAAATATATTTGGAATCCATTTTAAAATGAAAATATATCACCATTGACTCACATCTATTTATAATTTATTCTCGTGTTCATGACCTTCACAATGATGTCCTGTTCACCAGCACACTATCATAACACGGCCTTTGAAGCCTCTGTTCATAAATATTCATCAGCACATCCATTTCCCCACCCGTCGTGAGCCACACCCCCTGCCCCGTCCCACGTCGTCTCAGCCCAAACAAAGCCTCAGCACGGAGCATAACTAAAGGACGTGACCCTGTCTCGCTCTGCCAAACACAGCGTGCAATTTAATGCTTGTCTAAATCCATTAGCACATAGCAAGAGATTATGAAAATGACTACCATAATAGGAGATATTGTATCCCTATGTATGGTAAAAAAAAAATTATATTAGATTATCAACAAACAGTAAGAAAGTAACACGCACAACGTGATGTGAACTCACACTAAACAGCAGCGTGGTCATAAGAAAACCACTTGTTAGTGAGACTGTTCAGAAAAACAGCAAGGGAGCATAAAGATTGGACTTTGGAGCAATGGACAAAGGTCATGTGGTCTGATTAGTCCAGATGTTAAGCCTTTATTTGTCATATATACATTACTACACAGTGAAATTGTTTCTTCGCATTTCCAAGCATAATTGGGGTCAAACCGCAGGGTCAGAGCCATGATACAGTGCCCCTGGAGCAGATAGGGTTAAGGGCTGTGTTCAAGGGCTCAACAATGGCAACCTGGTGGGGCTGGGAGTTGGAGTCGTTCACCTTCCGATCAATACCTCTGAGCTAGCAACCCTCTGAGCTACCAGTGCCCCAGATTGACCCTCGTCCAGCAATGGGTGCATCAGGGTAAGAGGGATTTAAGATGTGCCCATCATGCGTAGTGCCCAGTATCAGGAGGCCCTGTTATGATCTGGTTATGTCTAGGCTCAACAGCTATGGCAATAAAATGAAGTCAGCTGATGACCTGGTCAAGGTGATGGAGCGAAATCTTAGCGTGTATGGCATTGTTTTTGACCACGCAGTGTGTGTATATATATTCAGCAGCACTGAATGTAAGGATGTATTACAGTACATCACATGACCAGATATCTAACCGTCATCGTTATTTGCTATGAAAACATTTTGTACCACAGTGCAGCTCAGTTCTCAACCCTGATTGGTCAGGAGCTCTAACAGCACCTCCAGCTGCAACTGAAATCACAGGTTTATTTATAGTAATCTATCTTATTTTAGTGTTTCCGTTGTAACACCCATCTGTGGGACTGTAACCAAGAGCCTATTAAAATAAAACTTGTTATTTATCAAAGAAAAAGTGTATTATTGTTGGCACGATGATGTTTTCTGTAAGTGGTCTCCAGTGCCAATGAAGTAATTTAGTCATTTTTGTTTACAGTGTAGGTTATTATCTTTAAGGGAGAGAGAAAAAAAAAGAGAGGCTGGAAAGAAAAGGGTATTTTTTTAGGGGTATTAGTATAGTGCTGTGGTTGGATCTGATGTAACTACTGTATACTCGCTCTCACAGCTACCGGACATAAATACTTGCGCTGCTAAATTTATAGATGTACTAGAATGAGAGAGAAGAGACGGAGAGAGAGAAATCCTAGATATAAAACAAATTCATGATCACGATTAAGTGAGACGATCAGTCCACTTTGATCAAAAGTACGATGAAAAGCAAAAATTTAGACGAAAAAGCATGATATAAGCAGAACTTCGCTCCTGTCAGGCTCCTATTTCAATCCATCACCCGCAAAATCTCACTGAGTCATCCTCATAGAGCCGCATCTATTCAACCCAGAGGCACGCTTTTAACAACGCTAGCAACGCTTTATCGTCAATGAGGTGTTCAAAGAGCCATTATTTGTCCAAAAGAGGCCGTTACAGGACAGCCGACAATGGACTACACCTCTAAGGAGGGTGTGTTTCCATGGTTACGGCTGCAGGCCACCCCGTGAGTGTGCGTCCCATTTAAAACCGCAGCACTGCAACACAGCAGCAGCAGGATTTATAGCAGGATGGGTTATAGCAGGTCAATGGGTTATGAACCTTTTATTAACAGATCATCTAAGCTAAAGGACTTGCTTTCACAGGAGCTTAAACAACTCCATTTGTGCAAACTTAAAAACATGCAGAAACAAATTATGTAAATGACCTGGTTAAAACCAAAAACGCATCTTGTAAAGTCTATAACATATATTATAATATAATAAGTAAAGTCTATTTACTGCACTGCAGCATCACTGCATCTAACTGCTCGTGAAGTGATTACTCAAAAGATCCAGAGCAAACGTGCTTCTTCTGATGTGGCAACACATAAAACAGCTGTATAGACTGCCTCCATGATAAATACATACACACACAGTACATACATTACATGCACACGCACACATACACACACATATATATATATATATATATTTATATATATATCACCTTTCTTCTTGACCATGACCATCAGCGGTGAGATGAAGCCCGAATGTTAATCCGTCCTTGTGTAAATAAAAGGTGTGAAAATTCAGGTATGCATGAACAAGATAGTGGGCACAAATGCAGCGTGCTTACTCCCCGACCCTCTGTGCCTCTTTCTCTTCTCTCCTCCTCTTCCCCATCTCCCTCCTTCCATCCATTCATCCCCTCCCCCTTCTCCATCCCTCCCTCCCTCCCTCCCTCGTTCTCCCTCTTATCCCACTCTGGGCTCACCCATCTCTTGCTGCAGTATCGGGGTTGCAGGGGCTGCCATGTGACAAGCCCAGAATATGCTACACAGATAGATACACTCCTCTTAAAGGGCACACACACACACATAGAGCTTTGAATCATATGTAAACAGCTGAATATGAAATTGTCATATTTGAATTATTATTTTTGTTGTGTATTTATTCAGTTTACGTTTTGGCAATTTATTTTTGATTGAGGGATGGTTTGCCTATAATTGAAAGGTTTTTAGATTTTTTGAAAATAAAACATAAAACCGTAAATAAATCTTTAAAAAAAAGCTTAAAAGTACAGCTTTTATGTAAATCAGGTCAAAGTTGAAGCAGTATGGATTTTCATGGAAAAAGTTGATTCTTTCTGAGTGCTCAGTTTCTGAAGAGCCATAGAGACGATTTAAGTAAATGCATCTATCCAGGTTTTTATGTTCCCCAGATATAAGTGAGCTTCCCTAGTGAACTGGCGGCTGGCATTTGACCCTTTCACCGACGTGGCCTGTTTAGGGAACCAACCCAAGCCACTGAAGGTTGCACAAGTCAGTTCATCTTTATTATCCAAGCTCCAATAAATGTTGAGGGTTGTTTAGGAAGTGCTTTCTTCATACAAACCTGTATCAAATTAAACACACAGGCCCGGTGAACTAGTGGGGCAATCTCTAATGCGAGCAGTTGAAAATAGTAGATATACTAAGGATTTATTTCAAACATTACAACTTCTACTGTTTTACTGTTTGTTTCATCTGGTACTGTCCACTGTTTTTTTTTTTCAAAGCAATCCCAGAATGTGGCCTAGCTTACATAATATCTTTATATATATATATATTTGTACTGAGGTTTCATAATTTCAAATTTAGTTTTTAAAGAGCAATCCTACCCTTGGCATTGCATTATTACATCGTTTTACATACATTACATCGTATTCTTGTGCGATGTGTTGGGACCTAGTGCCCCAAGACCCCTGGGACAGGCGCTAGACCTCCTGCGACCCTGAACTGGATAACGCTCAATTATTATAAAAACTTTTCATATGAATATTGCATTTGACAGGAAATGCATCTGGGTAATTTATGGATAGAGTTAAGTGTGTTTGTTATGTACACTTACTTAAAGTGTCATTGTAATATGTTATAAATAGATGGTTGTGTATTCGATTATTCAATCAGCTCAATATGGAAATCCATTGCCATTATGTAGATGGGTGGGTTTCTATTTATTTATTTATTTATTTATTTATTTGCATTTCATAAACAATAAAGCTGTGGCCTAAAATTAAAATGTTTTGTATTTTTTAAATAAGGTCATGTTCTGTGCGTAAATCCTTTTTTATCTCACAAGGTTCATCTACAACATTTGTATTTTTTGTTGTTGCTTTGACTATACAATGCAATTAATTATTAACTAATTATGACTCATGCTGTTCACAGAACACGGAGGCACTTTGAAGTGCATTTTGTAGTAAGGATATGGGAACTTTAAAACTATTCCATTAGCTGAAATCACTTCAACTTTTATGGCATCAGCGCTTGACGAGTCTCTGAACAATTGTACCTTTGCATCTTAGGATAGAGTTTAGCTCAAGAACTATTTGTTACGTATGACAAGGTAAAAAAAAAAAGTAGCGAGTGAGATAGGGGAATAATATGGTTGTCTTTCTTTTTGTACACAGTGCAGTTTAACCAAAACTGCAGGACAGTTGGGTACTAATTTGCACATTGTACAAGTTGCTGCGTGATCACATCAAAACATACATACTGTACATATAACATCACATAAAACTGTGGCATACACAAGCGGATAATGTTAACAATGTAACACTGATTATTTTAATTAATTGTGTTATCTGAAAGTGTTTGGGTCATGACTAAATGTCTGTTCACATGCAGGACCTCAGACCTCAAGGAAATCTAGAGATTTCTACAGCCACTTAAACCACTGGCAGGTGAATCTATATTAAAATGTAATATTGTTATTCCATGATTTATGAGCCCCAATTATTTTTTACTTTCTAAACATGGGGGTGGTTAATCTCCTGCACACTGACTACAAGATTATATAACTTAATAAGCACCTCTTATTATTCTTATACTGTATATCAAACAGTATAATTATTCTATCCTGTTAATAACAGCTAGTATCTGGCTGGTGCTTGTTCACTTTCATAATCACCTTATAAGCCCACTGCAGAGCAAACATTAATAATACAGCAATGTTTAAGAATGATTTAAAAATTATATTTTTTTAAAAAATGAAGCAATAATTGCAAACAGAAAGTGAATATTTTGTGCACCATTAAATGGCAAAATATGATTTCAAAATATTATGTTCTTAAATCTAATAGTCTAGGGTGCAATGGATTGATGGGCATCTAGTGTCTGTCCAGTGTTATCCTTATTCTCTCAGTCCCTGCAACAGTTTCATTGGGCTTTGTTCTTTTCCTCTGACCTCAGTTCTGCCGTACTGTCACCATATTACTGTCTGTGAGCAGTTTTGAAATTTCACCCTGTGTCAATTTGGGAGCATCTGGACTCTCAGTTGACTGAATAGGTGAGTTAAATAGCACTAGATGTGTCAGCGTCATGATCTTGTCACAGGTAAAGTTCAGGACAGAGGAACTCTTTTGGGATAATTTAATAAGTTTTATGTCTTAATAATTCAAGAAAGAGAATAAGAAAAATGTTGGTGAAGGAACAACTGTTTTAACCTGTTTTAAGTGGTAACCTTGACTAACTTGTTTTGCAGCCATTCCACAAACATGAATACAACAGTACATTAATAAAATGTATGATATGTTCTTTAATAAATAAAGATGTAATATAATAATTGGCCATTTTTGTTGTATAGGAGGACTAACACATCTAACAGCATGCTGTTATAGGAAATTATTTCGCTCCAGAATGGCAACAGTACCTCCGCGAGTTCCGAGCAGAAGGATGCATATAAATGTATGCCTTGTAAACTAAGTACTAAATACATGTAACACACAGCTCCGTCAGCAAAAAACATGCCTAAAATGCAGACTACAGCAATACCAACTAGAGTAAAGTGCAAAGAATCATCGATTAAAAAATTATGTTGGCAGGGAGAGGGATGAATATGAAGGGAGAGTTCGAGAAACCCAGCCAAAGAGCTTGAGAGGCTATGCTGTACTCAGCACAAAAAGCCTGGGTATTGAAAAAAACGTATTGAAAGCTAATAGTAGGTAGAGCATGGGTGGACAAACCGTCTGACTTAGTAGATTATGCATGAATACAGGGATGCCAGGGTTGTGGTTTTACACTAAAATGGTTAGTGTTGTTTTAAAGCAAATAATTTAAATTAAATCAACTTAAGTTTTTCTACGCATCGGCAATGGCAAAGAAAATGGAAGTTAGTAATGCATCCACTGATTAAAAAAAAAAATTATAAAAATTTCAATGCCCAAACAAGACTTTGTGAGATGCAGTCGGGATGCAAATTTTGTTGACACTTGGCAACCCAGTACAAATAACACTTTGAAGTAGCTGAGCCAAGTGCTTCGAACCATTCTTCCCCATACCTGCAGCCAGAAAAATGATCTGATAAATGATCCTGAGAAACCTGGGTTTGACACACCCCGGATGGTGTGCACAGGCATCTATACATATAATAAAACTGTAAAGTTGGCGTGTTTTTGGCCGCGATTGAGGTCACATATAGGCTTTTTCATCGCAATCAGCCCAGGAGAAGAAAAGAGATGAAAATTTGAATTTATATCATGAACAAATCGACATTGAAAAAAAATCATTGGTTCATCTCAGAATTCAACAGATTTATGTTAAACATCTTGAATTATAGGTGAAAGTCTACATTTCAATTACTTTTTGTTTGTTTCATTTGATTGCTTTGTTTCCAAACCACTATAGTGGTGATTAGAGCCAAATATATGAAAACTGTGTAATTGTCCAAATAATTATTGACCTAACTATATATTGTGTAGTCAAATTATGCACCAGTAAGTTTTATGTAAGGTGGGAGAAAATCAGAGAACAAGAGGGAGACCCTAGAAATGAAAGGCAGCAGAATAACAAAATTTTCTCTAATAATTAAAAAGAAATTTTCATTTATTACAAAAAAAATCTATATTCCAAGATAGACAAGATGTCACTATCAGAGCTCTGCCAGGAAGTGCAAGTCCCCTAACCTAGTCATCACAGTCATCACATCACAGGAACTACATTCTAGATTATCTTTAATAATTGGATGAAAAAACTTGCAGTTTTCTTTTCTTGAGGTGCCTTGCCAGGTCTTTACTGTATCCACCTTCCATTGCTTCCTGCTTGTGGGTCTTTCTGGTTTCTGTTTTGTCTTTAATAAGTGAAAAGTGGCTCAATAGGGTTGAGGTCAGGTGACTGAGCTTTTAGAACATTAAAAAAAACTTCCATAAGAAGCTATTGGGTTATTTTTATGGTGAAACCATGTCTTATGGGTTTTGCAGCATTTGAACAGAAAGTATCGCTCTATACACTTAAAAATTCAACCAGCTACTGCTAATCTCCCAGGACTCACATCATCAATAAACTCCATTGATCCAGTCATGCCTATGCCATAACACTCATTCACATGCCTCCAGCATGTGATGATGATATTGTATGTTTAGGAACATGAGAAATTCTATCCTGGTACAAGTTAATCATGTCAGTTTTTTTTCCCTACTCTGGCATATTTATTTTTAAGTGGTTTGTGTCTTGAGGTAAACCCTGTGTATTTACATTCATGAAGGTGTTTCTTGATTGTAGATTTTGATAAAACACTGACACGTCCACCAACTCCAGAGTGTCCAATGCCAAGAAAATATTTCTCTGATCATCCACTGTAGTTGTCTTTTTTTTTTTTTTTTAAGATTTAACCACTCCTACTGTACTGTAAATATTCTGCACTTCCTGTCAGTTTTGCTGTTGTTGTTGTTTTTTTCCAGCCTAATGATGGTCTCCTTCACTTGCATCAATGCCTTTTTGGACCACATATTGAGAGATCCCATGAGCAGCTATCAAATGCAAATTCAACATTTGGAATTAATGCCAGAGCTTTCATTTCTTTAATTTGCCATGAAACAATTAAGAAACAGGCCACACCTGGGCATGAAACTACATATCAGTTAACTGTCCAATTACTTTTGAGATTGTGCAATTGTCTGTAATTCCTAAATGGTTAATGCAATATTTTTGTTAAGCACCTTAAATTAAAGGTGAAAGTCTACACTTCAATTTCTTTTTGTTTGACTTTCTGTCTCGTTTGATTGCTTTGTTTCCCAAACACTAAAGCGGTGTTTAGAGCAATAAATATGACAATTATGTCACTGTTCAAATAATTATTGACCTGACAGTCAAATCATGCACCAGTATGTTGCAATGAAAGGCAGCAGAATAACCTATTGCATAACTGCACAATTTTCTCTAAAAATATTACATTTTATAAAATGAATAAAATGTAAAATATATAATATAATATAGTATATTTTGTTTTTTTATAAAATGTATTATATTATATATACAGAATACTATATTCAAGGTTAGGGCAAGGAAGGGCAAGTCCCATAAACTTCATCTAGAGGAGATGGCCAGACAGAATGTACTGTTTTACTGCCCCTCAGGATGCATCATGAGCTCTTTGGCTTCCCTTAAGAGAATTAAAGCTGAGACTTCGATCATTATCTCCAAGGATGTAATCAGATAATGCTGACACAGCTGTATTTCCCAGTCTTGATCACTGTAATACTGTAAAATCGAAGAAGAAAAAAAATATGTATGGCCTTATTTTGGCTCTACGACAACTGCCAGACTT
>JAOVVA010000041.1:3740702-3765728 GCA_028565275.1 Leiocassis micropogon
AAACTTGAAATTTGTCTCGAAGATGACACTCCAGTCAGAGCTGATGTTATAAAAAAAAAAAACAAATCTGATCAGATTCAAGAAATCCACAGTACTCTGGTATACCTTGATATGAATACATTATTGTGTAATTGTTAAAGAACAATTTTTACAGAAAAAAATAAGAATAATATAATTATTTATTAATAGTTTAATTATTTGCCTCCTTCTCTCCCCTCCAGCTATTTCATTTCCAGCTGGCTCCCTCTGCGTCTCTCTCATCAGCCGATGAAGTCAGGGTGGTGTGTCTGGCGCAGGGTTTCCGTCCAGACAGCGCCACTCTGTCCTGGTCTGATAACGGCAACGCTGTAGCGGGTGCTGAGGTGCAGACGAGTTCTTCTGAGCGTCAGTCTGATGGCACCTTCATCCAAAGCAGCATGCTGAAACTCAACCCCGAGCGCTGGAGCTCCGGACGAACCTACACGTGCCACGTGAACCACCCGGCTCTGTCAGCACCGCTGAGTCAGAGCACCAGTGCTGAGAAGTGCAGCTAGACATGTAGTAATGTAGTCATCAGCATGGAGAGAGGAGAAAGTGATAAAATCATCTTTTAAGAACAGCTGCTTTGCTTCATGTCTCAGAGAATTTTTCTCTGGTACTGCTTGTGTTTAGAGTCGATGTAGAATATTTCATGTTCTTGTATTTGCTTTGCTAATTACAAGAGTTTTCCTCAATAAAGTGATTATAAGAGACAAAATGCTGTGTGGAACTTTATAATACATACTTGAAACAGTATGTTTGAACATGGATTCATTTAGTCAGTGTAATTGAGCTCATATATTAAAAAGAAAAATAAACCTATTGATTAATTTTCAATATTTAAACTTAATTTCAACTCTGCTAAACTTATTACGTTTTCTAATTATATTAACCTTTAAAAGTGGAATATTGATCACACCAGTCAGAATAAAATGTAATCATTATTCAGTTCTTGTGTGCTTATTATTTGACCAGACAAATAATACAAAAAAAAGCTTTTGTTAATGCTGAAGTTGTTGAATACATATTAATTTCTACTTAAAAATAAAAAATGCCAAAACAATAGACATTTGTCTATTTGTCTAACAGGGTAGTTTAGATTTGGTTTTAATTTTTAATCATTATTTTGGAAACCTCATACATCACATACATTATGTTTTGCCTCGTACACTACAACCAAATGTCTAAATAATATCTATAGTGATGTTTTCATGACTTTAAATTAGTTTTTTATTTCATGGTGCCATGGTCACATTTGCAATCTGTTGTATTATTAAATTATCTTCTGGGGTCCCAAGAGATCTTATTTATGTACAGTTCCTTTTGAAGTTCCCCTTTTTAACTGATCTACACTCTTCAGGTTTCACTCTTTTTCTCACTTCTTGATTCAAAAAGTAAGGAATAAAGCAACAATTTATTACTCTCTTTTTTTGGATGTTAATTAGACAAATGTTGGGGAAAAAAATCTCACACTGGAGATTCCTTCCATACATGTTTAATTTAGCTTATTTATATACACATATACATTATGACAAGTTTTGAAATAAATTATTACTATTATCAATATTCAATTAGTTTTTTTAAGGTAATTGTTGCAGGATTTAAATCTAAAAGGCATGCATGACAAGTAATCAAAGTCAATGCAAATGTATTTTTGTGAGTGTGTGCGCGCGCACACATGCGCTCATGGAGGTGTGTTTTCTGAGAGTCCCTACTATCACATTCTATTTAAAAGGAGCAGTGTGTGAGTGTGTGCAGCTTGAGTCTGCTCTCACAAGAAGTCGGCGTCTCTTGTATCTCGTTCTTTACAGACCTGAACATGAAGCTCCTGATCACTTTCTCCCTCACTGCCATCTTATTCACTCTCTCAGGTAACTTTACTCAAAATTTAAACACATGTTCTAGTGCAAATAAGAAAAAAAATCAGCCTTGTCTTAAAGTGGAGTTCATCATAATCTCATATGATTACTGAGCTGTAATAATGCTGCATTCGAAGGATGTGATAATCAAAGTGTGTTTTCGTTTGAACAGGTTTGGAAGCTCTTGTGTTGACTCAGGAGAAGGCGATGTCTGTTCAGGCTGGGCAAAATGTGAAGATTCTGTGTTCACCTAGTACAGGTGACTGGACCATAACATGGTACCAACAAAAACCTGGAAAAACGCCAACATTCTTGTTGTATGATACAAACAGAGCAAGTGGACTGCCAAGTCGATTCACTTACAGTGGATCTGGATCACAAGAATATCTTCATATTAACGGTGTTCAGGCTGAAGATGAAGCCGTCTATTACTGTGCTTGTCATGGCTGTGACAGCAGTGGCACATTGCTGCAGTTTATTTATCTCTTCGTACAAAAACTCCAACACAACCTCAACTGGACCTAAATTAGTCTGAAACACCCACAGTTTTACACAAACACACCCTGTAGTGTTCAGTATGAGCAGGGTCATGAGTTCTGAACCACTTCCTGTCCCAAATATGATTATTTTGTCCTGTTTAGTGTGTTTGAATTCAGTCATGATCACTGAAGTGTTAAGTGTGTGCAGGAACAGTGTGCTACGACCCTGAGGTTTTTGTACTGAGCTCTAACACTGTGCTCCCGTACGTTTTTTGGTGGAGGCACTGAAGTAGCTTTTGGTAAGTAAAATCTTACTTCCTTTTTAAAATACAGATTAATTTTAAAATATTTAAAATTCTGTCACCAGTTTGAAATGACACAATATCCATTATTATTTATATTTTATAATAAATCACTTTCCAAATAATATATTTAAATTATGAACAGCAACTAAATCAAAAAATGCCCAAAGTGTATACGTTTGCACTTTTAAACTATAAATGAGCACAAAGGGTGACTATTTTTTTTATAGCAGTTTCAGTAAAAGTTTGCATAACAAATTCAAGGCTTTAATTCAGTTAAATGGACATGAAGGAAGTTTATTATTTTTCTATAATGCACATCTCATATGCAGTATATTCCTCTTATACCACAGCAATGCTAAATATATATTTTGATCAATTTATAGTTGTGTTTAATTTGGTGAAAACTAATCAATATCTTTTGACTGATCAGATTTAAGAAATCGACAGTACTCTGGTATAACTTGATAGGAATGCATTATCGGTAATTGTTAGAGAACACTTTTTTTAACAGGAAAAAAGACTGTTATTTAGTAATAGTTTAATTATTTGCATCCTTCTCTCCCCTCCAGCTATTTCATCTCCTCCGTCCCTCGCTCTGCTGGCTCCCTCTGCGTCTCTCTCATCAACCGATGAAGTCAGGGTGGTGTGTCTGGCGCAGGGTTTCCGTCCAGACAGCGCCACTCTGTCCTGGTCTGATAACGGCAACGCTGTAGCGGGTGCTGAGGTGCAGACGAGTTCTTCTGAGCGTCAGTCTGATGGCACCTTCATCCAAAGCAGCATGCTGAAACTCAACCCCGAGCGCTGGAGCTCCGGACGAACCTACACGTGCCACGTGAACCACCCGGCTCTGTCAGCACCGCTGAGTCAGAGCACCAGTGCTGAGAAGTGCAGCTAGACATGTAGTAATGTAGTCATCAGCATGGAGAGAGGAGAGCTGGAATATTAGCAAAAAGAAGTCTTAATTCATTACTCTTTATGCTTCTCTGCTGTTTCTTTAAACATGCTGTGGGAGATTTGTCTGAAATTCTATTCTGTTGTTTTTATCGCCTTTCTTCAATAAAATGATTTTCAAATTCAAAATAAGTAAATGGAATTTATTCGCGTATACATTTATAAACTTGGTTATCAAAGAAAGTGGGTGACAAATGTTGTGTGATTTGTGAATTATAACAATAACAAGCATTAATGATAATATTGATATAATTTTTTAAAAAACCTGCATAAATAATTACTGCATGGCTGAGTGACTGAAAAAGGAATACATATACTGTATATTTTCTCATCATTCTAATTTTCTACCAAATAATTAACAAGCTTTTACTTGTTTTGGTGGCACTGTTGCCTCACACATCCAGTGTCAAGGGTTTAAGTCCATGAAGTTTGCATGTTCTTCCCTGGTTTCCTACGGGTACTCTGGTTTCCTTCCACAGCCCAACGACATGCACATTAAGCTAACTGGTATTTCCATATTGTCTGTAGTGTGTTTGCTTGTGCCCTGTAATAGATTGGCACCCTGTCCAGTGTAGCGAGATCCCTGAGATAGGCTCCAGGTTTCCTGTGACCCTGTACAGGATAAGAAATATATAAAGTGAGCTATGGGTAGAAATGCTTCATTGATGAGAGAGTGTCTGTGGTTTGCCTGGCAGGAAGGCCACAGTAAATGAAATATAATAATGAAAATAACCGATTTTACTTCAGTGTTGTGTAAAAAAGTAATGCAAAACATAGACAATGTAAATCTCTAAGGAGGATGGCCAACAACAGGAGAAGATTACATTGCATTCAAAATCTTTCAGCCAAGAACAGAAAGCTGAGGCTGCAGTAGGCACAATGGCAGTTGAAGGCAAACCTTATACAGTCTTCAAGCGTTCAGTTTGGGTAAACCTGTGCAAAGTACAGAATTAGATTAGTGTGAAGTTGTGGCTGGAATGTAACTGAAAGAAAGAAATCAGTATCTTTGTGCTTAGAAAACAAGCAGACTGATACCGGCTTCTAATCATAGTTAAAAAGTTGTAAAGAGAGAGAGAGAGAAAAACAATACTGGAAATATCTCAGTAAGTACTGAAATGGCATTTTTTTCCTTTGTGCTTTTACCTTTTCTTTTATACCATTTCTCTGAATTTTTTTCCCCCAAATCAACACCAAAAAGTAGAGAGCCGTTTTTTTTTCTAAGCAGAGCCCTAGAGGGTTTGATTTGACTGCAGTTTCAGTTTCCTCTCTGCACTTACACACAGCTCTTCATGCTTCATCTCCTCTTTCATATCTGCGAGCAGATGTCCGGAAGCTGAACTTCTTGCACCAAACTCAAATTAGACATTTAATAAAATTAGCTGAGACGAATCCGTCTTTCCTGCTCCCAGTGCAAACCTTACGATTTAGTACCAATAACACATCTGGGGATCCAAACCCATTCTTTTTATTTTTTTAAATTCCATTCTTCACATGATATCTTCCATCTGTAAGCATCCACCTGAAGCTGTATGATGGCTTTGAATGCTAACAGGATGAATGAGAGAATTAACGACTTTAAGGCAGAGATGTGTTAATTAGCAATAGAGCAGATGGGATAATAGGGGACTGTAATGGTGTAATGGGGTTTTTACTTAGCTTTTAGAAAAAAGAAAGAAACATCTACCAACTAAGAGAACAATGTACAATGAAAGCCTATCCAATTACACAGTAGCAGCGGAAGCCTCTGGTGGTGTTTCTAATATTTCCATTTTTACTCATACTGTCACTTTCATGAACGCATGAAATATTTGATATGTGTAGAGGAGTAAGAGTAATGGTGTGAACACAGATGATCTCAGTGCCCTGCAAATCTGAGTAAGAAATTATTTTCAGTTTTTCACAGTTTTTTGTGGTGTAATTATAATACGAGCCTACATGTGAACTGTGATGTGTCATGATACCACTGAACAGCAGAGGAGTGTCAAGCTCCACGGAACTAGTATTGTAAAAGTAAACCAGTTCTATTTCCCCAGACTAGACTTGAAAACCAAATGGAAATAAATCTGTCTGCGATTGGAAACAATGTTCTATTACAATGCAAGTGTTTTAGAAGTGGTTTGGAAACTCTATTCAGCATCTGTGCTGTTTGTTAATGTGAATGCATTCATCATCTGTAAGAAAACCTTGAAGTAACATAACATTTTATTCGTCCAAAACCTAAATGTACCATGCTGTGAATTATTTGAACCACCGGGCTGTGCTATTGAACTATGCACACGGCACTATCAAATAAGAGCCGGAAAACCATTGTGAGGGCGTATGCCTAAGCAGGGGATCTGCTGTGTTTGGCATTCCTTCATGGCACCCTTTAACATGTAAACAACAAGAACAAAAATCATAAACGCAATGAAAAAGGGAAAAAAGAAGCACATAAATAGACTGCCATTACTTACACAGCCAGCACTTGATTTTGCCTCTGCTCTGACAGGCTATCATTTTACTGTGCATGATAATATTTTGTCTTTTTATTCTACAGTAGAGCTTTAGATAGAAGAACAGGTGTATGCAATTGTCAAATGTTTCTTTGATTGACAGCAGAGAGAGATTATGCTGTCTCCAATTTTTGCTCTCTCAGTTCCCAGCCACATATGACTTGGCATAGACAGTATGTGATTTATTTATTTATTTTTATTTAGTATTGACCTTAGTATTGTTTCAGTCAGCCAGTCGCTTACTCACGTACTTATTCTCTGCATCACTTATCCAGTTCAGGATCCAGTTCGCGGGAAGCCTTGAACCCAGGGAACAATGCAGGGTACGCTCTGGACACACTCACTCACATACTTGCTCACACACTTTGGACAATTTGAAGATGCCAATTTGCCTACCCTGCATGTCTTTGGATAGTGGAAGGAAACTGGAGTGGATTGTTTCATTGTGATATATTGCTAAAAAGTTAGTTCAGCTGTGCAAAAAAGAGTGGCTACTTCAGTTAAACTGCGCTTGCAGAGATACAACAAAGGTGTTTCGATCTTTTGGGGTTTGCCATGAATCACTTAGTGAGTGTTATTTACTGATTCCCATGTCTTACTTAGTAATGTTATTTTTCCTTTTTGAACTTGTGTCTGGTTTAAGAATTCTGGATTAGGTTTTACCTCCACGTTCCTTCAAGAGTAGTATAATTATAAATATGTACTCTGAAACTGCCCTACTCCTATCCAGAACGCTGGTTTCATCTTACCTTTTTTTCCCCTTTTCTATTTTCTGCCACTGTCTGAGACCTCGTTCACTCTAGAGAACTCAGTTGTACTGGCTGCTCCATCATCTGCCTATAGTTTCTCTCACACTCCATAAGAAACTGGCAAGGGGTGGCACAGGTTTGCTTTGTTTTTTTGAAATACAGTCTCTGTCTCATTTAAACGCTGTCTCTTTCCTTGAGTCTTCATGCCTTCACTCTCAATCTTCTATTATTGTCCTGGCCCACTTGGAAACTTAATTGAAGAACTGGACATATCTTTTTCGTATCCTTCATCTATTTACTGATAGCACTGAGGTCACTCTGCTTGGAGTTGGTTTTAGACAGACCTTGGTTGTGTTGCTTCATTGCTCTTTTCAGGTCATCACTTTCTATCCTTCACCCCTATCTCTTCCTGCCCTGCCTATCACCAACTGGCTATATATTTTCTCTACTAGCCACACCCTCCACTTGATGGCTCTATCCTCTCTGGCTTCCATCACTCTAGCAACCATTCCACACCACAAATCCTCTTCCTCTCTACCTCTTAAATCAACCACCAATGCCTGCCTTTCTTCATCGTCTTCATCCATCACTGCCAGCAGACATCTTCCCTCTATCCTATAAGCATGGAAGGTTTTCAAGGATCTACATTGGCTCCATGCATACTCCCTACTGATATCCTTCTTCTGTTCCCACACTATACCTGCTCTCTGTTTGAGGTCATGTCCTCACATGGGTTTTCCTTCCAGTGCTGATGATAACTCAACTTACCATGTCTGTTCCTCTCTCAGACACCTATGTTTCTGCTCAGGTCTCTGGCAGACATCTCATCAGGGATACTACTCAGCTAAACCTTAGCAGGATGTAGCCTCAAGTCAAAATCTTGACAGTATTCTCATCACATTATCTGGCAAACACCATCATATAGCCTTAGGAGGCTTTCTGGTCCACAGAAGTCCTCAGGTGCTTTTTCAGTCCCTTGTCATTATGATATTAAACTACTAAAGCAACAAGGGAATGGTTTTAGAAGAAAATCCTGAGTTTAGATCTAAACACTTATGGAACGTCTTGAAGATGAACTGAAGATAGTCCACAGCTGCTACAAAATTAATCAACAACCTTGGTCTAACATGATTTGAGTCATGATTCATCAATACTGTGGTATAATTAAGCAATATCACATGAGATAAGGTCCCGTTGTACTGATTATCATGTAATATTAAGAAGGCAAAGCATTGTTTAAGATGACATAATGTTATCTATCAGATGTGGTTTCTTGCTGAAAGTGCATTCGTGACTGGTTTTGAATGTGTTTGGAGTGGATGCCAATCCATCGTTGTATAATAAGATTCAGCATTGCTAATTTCTTGCTCTAGCAACAAACCTAAATATTTCCCAGAAACTTGTGGTCATTATGCCATCCATCCATTCATCCATCCATCTATCCATCATGGAACCTCTGAAGTCCAATGGACCGTGGAGTCCAATGGTGACCACTGTATTTATTCCATTATGCCCCTACTGCATAAAAAAAAATAAGCATAGCATGTTGTTGTAACCAATAATGTATTTTTTTTGTGGTTTGTCTCTTACTATATGAGAGTGTAAATACCTAATACCAAAGACAGGGTTGTTTAGAAGCTAGATTTATTGGTCATGACACACATTTGTCAAATCAATAGTTAACATGGAAGGCTTTGTATATATCATCAAAAATGAAATATGCTTGTAGTTGAAGCTCAACTCAGGCATCTCACAGAGCACTCCATCACCAACACAAGGAATATATTTACAAATATTCTTACTTATTCATATGTAATCAGCCGTTTGACTCGGTTTACAATTTGAGACAAGCTCAAATGAAAGATACCTTTAAGGTTTACAGTGTTCGAAGCTCAAGTGAGGGTGCGGAACACAAGCACTTTGTCATTATGCTAATACATGCAGCATTACTGTGCACCCTAAATGAGTTTGTGCAGTTTAATGCCCCCCTCTTCCATATATTACTGTGATTGAATAAGATATTCACTCTTCCATTTATTCATCACATTAGCCAAGCTCCTATTGTCTCTGGCTTTTCAACATTCAAAGGTCCTGGGTAAAGTCATGCAATCAAATATCTCCAGTCTTATTTGGGTGGAAGAGTTTGCTATTGTTGTTGTTTTTTTTTTTAAAGAATAAAAAAAAAAAAATCCAGATTAAATCATAAATCAACTTCCTAAAAGGTTTTTAATAAAATACTTTGGTTCTCTGGTTTCAGTTCATATACATTGCCCAGCCAAAAAAAGTAACACACACTAATATTTCATTGGACCATCTTTTGCTTTGGTTATGACCGTGACGGTGCACAAAAGCAGTGCACTAAATCAAATGTGTGATGCACACAAGACCAACTGGACTAGGTAAGAATCAAAGTCAGGAAAACCAGGAAGGAGATCAGTAACCAGGATATCGAACAGCACAGAGAGTATACTGAACACAGTGCGCATAAATGTACAGTAATAGCGGTGTGTGTGTGTGTGTGTGTTAGAGGCCAAGTATGCATGTGCTGTGTTCTGGGTTGTGGAGTCTGACACCAATATCAGCGTAGACATGACAGAAACATCACTCCAGCCTTGAGGCACTACCTTTATGTTCTTCCTTGTCCTTCCCCTGGAATGACAGTGTGAGATGGATCTTGAAGGTCATGCTTGTATGTTATGTAATTGATGCCTTGGTGGACATTGTAATGGCTGACATAACATGAGAATGAGCAAGTTTTCTGCTCCCCTGGTTTGTACACTGGGGTTTCTTCCTGACGTTGGGTCATAAACTTATCGTTCACCTGGGTGGTCAGAATGTCATTTTACTTACTCCTATCCTGTTTGCGTCTCAGGAACATGTGTCAATTGGCGATGAGTCTGTGGGGTAGGGGTACAGGGCTCTGCTGTTGTGGTTACTCTGCTGAGGATGCGCATGCCACTCAAAACACTGTGAAAAACTAATCACAACATTGCCGTAAACTTGCAGAATCATGTCAAATGTCTCTGTGGCAGATTTGCTCAGTTTCATGCCGAATTTCATGTTCACTCTTTGTTCTAACTCACTGTCCATGATGAAATCACAGACGTGGTAAACCACATGATCAGAATAGCACTAGTTATACAGCTCTGATGTACACAGGACGATGTCTTTTGGAACACTGTCTTCCAATTTTGGAAATGTTTTAATACCACCTCGTTTCTGTAATTTCTGTTCAAGTTCCAATTTTCTGTCTCTCTGTGTCATGCTTGGATTGTGCGTACTGCATTTTGTTCGCATTTTATTGCTCTTAGTTCTTGCCTTGAACCATAGTTCATGCTTTTCGGAGTCTTTTTTTCTTTTTCTTTTACTAACTGTAAATAAGATCTGTCCTTGCAATAGAGTACTTCATTTGGCCAATGTTCAAAGATTTACTGACGAGCTTCTTTCTAAACCTCGAGAGAAATAAACGTAATCAAAGGTGATCCTCTCCTCTTGGCTTCCAATTACTGAGGAAGCACAATCTCCTCATTTTATGTATATGGCTTTAAAAGAGCTGCTCAGAGATGCTTTATCTCCAAGAAATGCTCCATAATTTATTATTATCGGCTCCAGTTATGGGGCAGCAAGGCACAGTGCAATATCCAACAAATGTTTCCGAGGAAAAACAAATAACCGTCTCCCTTTTTTTCGTGTGTTTCCTCCAGCCTGTTGCACCCTTCACACGTTTATTCTCACTCTCTCTTACAGATTAATAAACCAAATTTAATTAAAAGGAGTTAAGTATGTTTATACAGAGTGGTTGTAATTACAGTTAGACAAACAAAGACAAATCCTTCCAGCAAGCGGCTTGTTTATGATCCAGCGTTTTTTAAAATACCAAGCATTTATTAAAAAAAATGGATCTTGCCACTAAGAACTTAAAAAAAAAAAACCTGCTCATTCAGTACCTGCTCATCCTTTGTGACTGCTCCTCTGGTTACAAGCTGGCGCTTGACCAAAACTTTTAGGGTGCACTGACAATTTGCCATTTACATTTTTTGTTTGTTTGTTTTAACGTATGACAACATTTGTAGCAACACCATGTTTTTACTTTTATGTAATATTTCTACCTCGCTTGAATACTCGAGTCTCACAATCGCAGGTGCATTGTTATGCATGCAAGTTTTCAGAATGGTTTGGACAAAAATGCAAGGGTGGGTTAGAACCTGCTTTTCACATTAAAAAACTTTATGAATTACTCTCAGACTGAAATAAAGCATTTTTATATAAGGGTTCAGAACAAAGAGCTAGAATAATGAAGCTACAGTACTTTAGTCTTCTTTGTGAATCCGGCACCCACAGTCCATGTAGCAGACAGCACATCATTGTAATTGCAGACATCAAAGTGTATCCTTGTGCTGTGTAAGTGCTTTGGACATTTCTGATGTAATTAGTGTTGTCACATTAAAGCATTCTGGAACGGCGCCTTTGCAGTCAAGAGACATGGCCGAATGCCTTTTGTGAATTTTTTTTCCCCCCTGTATTGGCTGTCAACCAAGTGGTGTCATTTCTTTCACTAACATTTGGTCTTGCTTGCTTGTCCTTTAGAAAAGTGGCGATTATGTAAATGATCGCACCACAATATTCGGTTGTGCAAAGGTCTTGGTAACAAAGTAAACTGTGTGCTGGGGTTTGTTTTTACAATAAGAATAGTATAAGCACTCATCATGTATTTATCACCTCTCTCTCTTTCTCTCTCTCTCTCTCTCTTTCAGGTGTCCTCCATCATTCTAATCAGAAGTAATTGTACTCTACTCCTCCAGCCTTAGTACAAGAGAATAGAAGAGTAAAGGTGGGCGGATGATGGGATGACATAGGCAAAGCTTCTTTCCCTCTTTGACTTTCTTCTCATTGGATGCCACAAGCTCTCGTCCCGGCACAGTCTTCCCTACCCACACACGTGTAGGTTCATCTCTAACACCGCTGTCAATGACACATTGTTATCACACAACGTTCGATGCATTAATAATTTTAATGCAAAAACTGTAGATAGGTTCGCTGCAGAATATTGGTCATAAGGTGTGGATTGATTTTCTTTTAATTTAAAAGAAATTTTAATTTGCATTAAAAAAAGTGCTTGTATTATTATTATTATTATTTATTTATTTATTTATTTATTTATTTATTATTATTATTATTATTATTATTATCATCAAAGTACACAATGCTATCCTTAATATCCTTTCATATGATGATGCCTAATCATTTAGTCCAGTCTATAAACATAATTCTTATCATTGGTGTATAGTATCAAAGCACAAAACATCATTTATTTAATCCTCTTTTTAAACAAGTGACACATTAACAACCATATTGAGGTGTTTAAAATATGTTTATTGCCCACATACACTGATTATAATTGCCACAGAAGCAGTGATTGTTGTTCCCCTGCGTTGTACAAGTCCCCTGTTGTTTCTCATCCTTCTATGGCTTTCAGTGTTCATTACGAATTCCTCGCGACACTCATCTGGGCTGCAAATCACATCCTCCATATCCATTTCCCGTGGAGCTTCCAGTTATAAGGATTCATACTGTGATAACCTGGTCAGTAATTACTTTTCCGCTTAAAATCAGATGTTGTTGCCTAGTGATGCACTGTAGTGCTGCATTTATGAGTTTTTATTCAATTTTTTGCACTATATATATATAAAGATCAAGAAATGTATTTTATATTTGAGTTTAGGGGACACTTTGCGAAGTGCTGAATATATTAAGACAAGATACACACCTACCTACATCAAGCTGTAAAAATGCTAGAAATCTCGCTTCAAAAACTATTCACATTGCATATGTAGTGCTATAAACACACTATAATCTTCAACCATCCGGCTGTGATGAGACTGTGGAGACAGATTGCTGTTCTTGGCTGACAGAAGGGGAAGCCGGTGTGGTCTTCTCCCATTGTCTCCCATCTGCCTCAAGGTATGATGTGTTTCTGAGATGCTTTTCTGCTCATCATGGTTGTAAAGAGTTATTATCTTAGTCACTGTAGCCTTTTTTATTATCCTGAAAATGCCTGGCATTTCTATTTGCTTTCTCATATGAGCAAGGCAGTTTTATGTGCAGAGATGATGCACAATTTGTTATTCAAACCACTAGAGACGGTTAAAAGAAAGACAGAGAGACTGGCTAAAAAGGTTTAAACCAGCCCATCTGTCTCCAACAGCTGTGCAGCATTCAAAGTCACAAATATCGGATTTTTTATTTTCCATTCCGATATTGGAGGTGAACTTCGACTAAAGCTCTTACTTGACTTGTATCTGCATGATACAAGAATAACATTAACTAACATGTTTTGCAAATATTGATGCATGTGCTGTCATTTTTTAAATTTCTTATTTAAAGGCGACCTACCGTATTATGCAAAAGTCATTTTTTAGTCATGTTGAGATATTCAGATGGATCTCCAGTGTGATTTCATGTACAAATGAAGGAATGTAAGAAAAAAAAAACATTCCCTTCTTTTTAATATAATTTTTTTCTTCCATGTATTGGCTGGGTCATGGCCAGAGTGGGACCAATTTTCAGCTCGCGAGTTTCATACCCAAGACTAGCCTACTTGTAATTTTTATTACTCATGTTTTAACAGCAAAAATAAGTTAACAAATATTTCACACTAAAGTGTGAAAATAGGTATCACCCTTTTGATTAGATAACAAAATGTTAAATAGCAAAATAGGCAAAATGAAAACTCAACATGTGTCTTACGTTTCTATATACAATACAATACAATGGCTCACTACAACCTTTATAAGTTTTGGTTTACACACAGGATAACTGGGAATGGCTCACAGCATCAACAACCTCCTAAGCAGTGCATTGGTGTCCACCACTTGTTAATTAATGTGTGTTATTTAGGGACGTGATGAGCTCCTTTTCTGTGCACATTACCATAAAGGCCTCCAAGTGTTCCTGAGAAAAAGAACTTTTGGCACAGTTGAGGCATCAGTGAGTAGATGAGACACCGTGAGATAAACACAAATGGCACAGTTTCTGCATGAGGAACTGGTCGTACTCTTCAGGTCTACCTCAGATTACTTATACAGTGGTCCAACTCTATCCTCTGGTCAAATGGGTGTGGGCACTGTGATTGCTTTAAAATATCCAGTCAAACTAGTTACCAGAAAAAGCCCAAATACTGAATTATTATTTTTTACATTTATTTCAATTATTATTATTATTATTATTATTATTATTATTATTATTATTATTGTATGATAATATACAGCACATTGAGTTGACTTTTATGTAACTACAGGCTACATCAGTGAAATGGATTTTCTTACCTACTCATTAATTTATGTCCCTGTTAATTTAAATTTCTTTTCATTCACTTATTCAGCCATTTACGTATATAAATTTTCTCGATAGACCTTTGTTTCAAATAATCAATGCTACTCTGTGTTTTTATCTTAGTAAACTGCATTCACTTAATTCATACAACCTCAATTCTGGTATGTGTAACCCTGTTGAGAAAACCCAGCTGAAGTCATTTTTTGTGTGATTCACTGTATTCTACAGAAAATTATACATAAAATGATTTCATGTAAGGTGGCACGGTGGTATAGTGGTTAGCATTGTCCCCTTGCACCTCCAGGGTCCTGGTTCGATTCCCAGCCAGGCTAAATTCCTGTCTCTGAGTTTCCATGTTCTCCCCATGCTTGGTGGGTTTCCTCTGGGTACTTCGGTTTCCTCCCACAGGTATATTCTCCTGAATACAGGATAAAGCAGTATAGAAGATGAGTGAGTGAGTGATCTCATGTAAAGCCACTGATAGGCAAAAATTTATACTTTAGCTTTAGAGTTTTCACAGCCTGGGGCACGTATTCTCTCTACTTATTCTCTCAGCACTCTTGGACTCCTAATGGAGGCTGCAAAAAGAGTTTAATGAAGGGGTCATTTTACTGCATCCAAGGGCCATGCATTAAAATAAAGTCAGAGGTAATGTTTAATGTATATTTTAATCAGAAATTACACTTTGCCTGAGAAAATACAATAAAAGTTAAAAAAGCGTGACATACAATAAAAGTTAAAATCAGCGTGACATTTTTAATAGTTAATGTTACCAAACTCATCTTTGTCTGTCTGTGGATGTGTGCTCATTTGAGCTCTTAGAAAATTTGATCTGTTTATTTGGGCACTTGGTCCTCCAATGCATGTTTTTTTTTTTTTTAAGGCTATCCATTTCAGATACTCCGGGTCTGTTCTTATCATCCTTCCTTCAATTTCCTTCAACCAAATCTTCAAGTCATGCATATGACTGAGGTTGGCTGTCTGGTCTGTACCAGCTTTATTGATCTGGGACAGGGATTACCTTTGGGAGGTATTATCCATCATCTATTGCCACTGAGAGCCTGCAGTGTCACATGTGTTTCTGTTCTGGTTAAGCGGCCCATTGGGAATGTTCCTGGACCTCCCAATTAGCCACTCTGTCTATGGGCTGGGTCCTAAAAAAGTCAATTAGATTTTTCATGACCTATTGTGACCTCATAAGTCACAGGCTAAGTAAGGGCTTGTTACTCAGCAGTCCAGTTTTCCAGGTGTGGGTGGGGCTTAAAAGTGACTCATTTCCACAGACACTGAAACAGCATGCTTGTAAGAGTAGTGTAACAGAGGGCCTTTAAAATATGAGACCTGTGTTAACTTGGTAAAGAAATAATAAAATATGTGTTAGGTTTAAGTTGCTTAATGTGTCCGACGGACTTTAATACACTTACTGGATACCCTGAATTGGGGAAGTGAAACAAAAGCACATGCATGCATGCATGCATGTGTCTGAAGTTCTCTGTTTATTATTCTATTACATAGGATATTTAATCTTTTGGCCAGATGCCCTGTGTCACCTACATGTACGTCTCATACACTAAAAGAACAATTATTTAACATGTAAGTCATAGAGACATCCTGAGACAGACAGATAATAGGAAATACATTAGCATTTTCTGGTTAGACAAAAGGGTTCCAGTGGACACAAGCTATTTGTACTATATATATTTGTCTGGACCCAGGCTATAGAAAGTGTTACCATATAAAGAATCAGAAAGCACAATGAGCGGCTTGTTTTATGGGCGTAGAGGCA
This sequence comes from Leiocassis micropogon, assembly GCA_028565275.1. Classification (NCBI taxonomy): domain Eukaryota; kingdom Metazoa; phylum Chordata; class Actinopteri; order Siluriformes; family Bagridae; genus Leiocassis; species Leiocassis micropogon. Next base: position 3,756,674 of record JAOVVA010000041.1, read on the forward strand.
TGGGGTCAGTTTACAAATGATCACAAAACCTTATAATAATAATTAAATAAGCAGTATTATTGTCATTATAGGTGGAACAATGATCGTATATTTGATCTACTCCTATCAATATTGGCTAGATTACTAATAACAACACAGAATATAAGTATTTACACTAAATGAGATATGCACTTCTAAATGAATAAAAATATTATAAAGGTCTCTGCTTAATGTTCACCATAGCTTCTGGAGCATTTTCAGTCTATGGTTTTATCCACTCCAAGTACAAAGACACATAAAAGTTGCACATACAATGAGCTGCTGTCTCCTAGGAGATCGCTCCATCACTGTCACCCATTATATTTCACATACCCTGACCACACACACACACACACACACACGTATATGCAAGCATGCACACAAAAATGGTCTCTCTTTCACTCATTTTTCTCTGATATGATTTGTCCCTGAGGCTATTGTGTTGGAACAGCTATGTCTTTCAACCACTCCATCCATCATGAAGGGTGTGCCTAGCCTGTCATTATACCACTGTTTGTCCACAACAATGCTGTTTTTTTTTTTTCAACCTTTGCACCAACAACCCTATCTATTATTAACAGATTAGTTGCAAATCTAATCACAATCAGTAATTTAAAAATAAATGGAAATTGTTGATAAGTTGTTGACTTATCAATTGTGACGGCTGGGGGCAGTATGGTGAAGAAGGTGCAGTATGGTGGACGGGGCATTTTGGTGATTGGGGACAGTATGGAAAGCATTTCACTTTTGTTGGCTGAGGAGCAGTATTGGGCAATGACTCCAGGATGTGTGGGCACAGAGTGCTGGCTTGGTGGTAGTGTGTGTGTTTGGGGTTGGGGGGCAATATGTTGGCAAAAACCAACTCATTAGCCCAGGGGGAAGGAACCGAGGACTCAAGGCACTAAACACCCTGTTTTAGGTGCCAACACATCCCAATTACAAACTATGCACAATTTACAACTTATTGTGCATGTCTTTGGACTGTGGGAGGAGGCCGTCAAGCACTGGGAGAACATGCAAACTCCATGCAACAGTGATGCCTCAAACCCAACCGACCAAACAAAAACAAATATTTAGTTGGATTTGGTTACATCTCTAACAATTTCTTGTTAGTCCACCATCTTTTGCAATCTAGTTGGAAAAGTTCTGGTTTGTGGTTATTCATGGAAGACCCCATGCAGGGCAGCTGAAGGGCCGCGCTGTGTCTCAGTGGGCCCAGACATGAACAGAATGTGCGAAATTGGCTTAAATCTGCTGGAAGCTGAGCAATTTGTGCAACGCGGTCCCAAGCCTATCTCCGAAATTGTGTGGGTTTCACACCTCTTCCTCACCCCTCTCCCTGATGTTGCTTCAGAAATACGGCTAATTCGTGTGTTTACTGTTGCACAGGCCCTTAAAGACATGCGAGTGTGAATTTATGTGAGAGAGTGAAGGGTAGATGGGAATTACAGGACAATTTACTGCTTGGTGCCAGAATCATTTTCAGCCACCCTGAGACTATGGATTCGGTAGTTAAACAACTTGGTCTTGGTCTTTGAGCTCATTATATCCAACCCCTGCTGATTTCTGTATTCTCCATCTCACTGTAATAAAGGCAAATTGCCTTTTATGCCAAAATTTTCACTATTAGGTTGGAATGCAACAGGGGATGATAATCTGTTTAAATAAAGGTTCTGCAAAGCACATCACAGTGCATCATCCACGCACTGTTATTTAAGCTAGAGATTTTGCTGAACTAAGAGCTCTATAACACAAATAATCAAATATGTATCAACACACACACACACACACACTTAAATGTTTAATTTAATGTGACTTATCCATAAATCCATGATTTTTTTTTTTCTTTCACTTGAGACGCTGATACAAATACCCTGATACCCTGATGTAGATGTCCATGTTACTTGTCAAATTACAAATTACTCCATGAACTGGGTTCAATCCTTAGATCAACGTCCAGCCCAGGTGAGTGTCCAATGTTCATAGTCTTCAAAATCTTGAACATACACACCAGGAGGATGAAAAAGAGAAATGTCAAGTATTAAAGTAAACCAGAATGAAGAACAGGGAGCAAAAACGAATGTGTGCTGTCAGAGAGCAGTGTAATCTCTATGTTGTTTAGTGTACCCTTCGGGCCATCCAAAACACCCGCCTGTTAAAGCTGTGACAGACATGGCAGAAGAGAGAGAGAGAGAGAGAGAGAGAGAGAGAGAACAGCTCAGGGGTAAAATGAGGGATAACAAACAAGACAAAGTCAAAGTGAACATATCTTTCTTATGTTTGTACTATACATGTACATTTACATATGCAGTATATAGTCATAAAAACAGACCCGACAACATTCTTGTACAAATGAACACTGACATAAATTTGAAACAAAAAAGGTAAACAACATCGGTAACTTTGTCATGTGTCATGTCAGAATGTTTATACATTATGTTTAATAACAATAAATAACAGCAAGTACAATAGACCTACAATATTGCACCCATACCTTGGACACCTATTTTTACAGTCTCTCAAGGAAACTTCTATTAAAACTTTACTGCTAAATGTTACTTTCTCTTCTCACCCACCATGCTGAAGCTGAACATCTGCTCTTCACTTTCAGAGTCTAAATATAATGTGGATATTGCCTAGATAAGTTCACTTATGTTGTGATCACCATATGTCCATCCCGGATAGTGATTGCTTTAAAAAGCTAGTTAATCTGTGAATTTACAGATATAACTTAATAATATATGTTCAAATTAATCCCCCTGTCAGATAATTCATGCAGTTAAATCAATTGTAATGGACATGTTGGCATCATGGTAGCATAGTGGTTAGCACTGTTGCCTTGCACCTCCAGGGTCAGGGTTCGATTCCCACCTCAGGACTGTGTGCATGGAGTTTGCTTGCTCTGAGTACTCTGGTTTCCTCCCACAGTCCAAAGACAATTCACAAATTGCTTGTAGTGTGTGAATGACCGTGTTAATCTTGACCGGAGGTCCCACTCACTCACTCATCATCTATACCGCAGGGAGCCTGGTGCCTATCCCAGGAGACTTAGGGTACAGACTGGACAGGGTGCCAGTCCATCACAGAGCACACACATACACACACACTTATTCACACACTACGGACAATTTGGGAATGCCAATTAGCCTAATCTGCAGGTCTTTGGACTGTGGGAGGAAACCGGAGTACCTGGAGGAAACCCACCAAGCACGGGGAGAACATGCAAACTCCATGCACACAGAGACGGGAATCGAGCCTGGCTGGGAATTGAACCCGGACCCTTGAGGTGCAAGGCAACAGTGCTAACCACTACACCACCGTGCCGCCTGGAAGTCCCACCATAGCCGTAAAATGGGAATAAACACAATGGTAATCAACATTGGCCTCTACTGTACCTAGTTGGACCTAACGTAGATGGATGCATGGATTAGGTATAGTTTGTAGATGTTGGGTATAGATATTAGATATAGATTTAGTCATAGATACCCATTTATATACATATTTTCTTATGGCCAGTGTGTAGAGCAGAAAAGACTCTATGGACCTATGGTAATCAAAAAATCTGAAAGAAAAAACAGCCCTTTCCTTTAACATTGGCCTGAAGGAATTTGTAGCCTAACCTGAATCAAAGTATAGTGGAACCTTGGTTTACGAGCATAATTTGTTCCGGAAGCAGGCTCGTATTCCAAAACACTCCTAAACCAAATTTAATTTTCCATAAGAAATAATGGAAACTCAAATTATTCGTTCCACAGCCCAAATAAATAAATACATAAAAATAATGAATACAAAATATAAAGTAAAAATAAAACAAATTAACCTGCACTACCTTAAAAAAAAAAGTAAAAATAAATCCCGACAGATAAGTGTTTCCGTTTATGCGCACAGGCACTGTGTGTGTGTGTGTGTGTGTGTGTGTGTGTGAAGGGGCATGGTGTCCAATTACGCGCCCTATTAAGTCCAGGCTGATACAGAGAGAGAGAGAGAGAGAGAGAATGGATCTTTAACCTCTCTAATGAGACTTGCTTTTGCTTTACACGCGCGCTGTACACACACGCATACAAACACAAAACTCACATGGTCACAGTGTTATAGTAAACAGTACACGCGTGCACGGATTATACCAGTAAGAGATGCGCACTAAGACCGGGCAGGTCTGTAAATGTAAAATGTTCAATGTTTGCCTTCACTAACAGAGCCACTGTTGTCTCCAATTACCCCAAGAAAGAGAAAATGTCCTGCTGATGAGCACCATGCACAAAGTTGCTGTCCTGAGCACCAGAGAAGACAGAAAACCACAAATGGTCCTGTACTACGAGAGGTTGATACTTGGATGTGTTGACTGATGATGATTGTGATGATTATTTGACAAATAAAATTCTTCTTATTTTTTTTTATTTAATTAATTTAATTTTAATTTTTTTAAAGGGTATCAACACACACAAAGAAGCTGGTCTCAATGAAGTGTCCAGTTAGGCAATGAAAGAATGTGCTGTCCTGACATACTGACATATATTCAACCTACCTTTACAATGCATGGCTGTTTCTACATGCCTTAAATCATCTACCACCATCCCATTGCCTAAAACATCTGAGGTAAAGAGCTTGAATGACTTCCAGCCTATAGCACTGAAACCAATAGCAATTAAGTACTTGAGAGACATCATTCCTCCTGACGTGGAAGTGTTATTTTTCCTATTGGACAAATCATTCTACAAAAGAAGCTATTCCCACAGCACACCTTGTACTATCCCAGCTTGAGAAACCAAAGAGTTATGTCATAATGCTTTTTGTAGACTCCAGCTCTGAGTTTAATACATTTATCCCCTACAAACTGGCCAACAAACTGAACTCTAGGCATTGGTCCCTTTTTGTGTTTATTGATCAGGGACTTCTTGACCTACAGTATGTAGGAATAAACAGGACAGCTCAAAGTGAGCTATCAATCTGTCACCTTCCAGAATGTCTTATAGCCACCTCCTAGCCTGAGTGTCTCCATCTTGACTCCCTTTTCTTGTCCATGACACAAAGCAGACATAATTTTTGTCAAGGGTCTGTTCCATGAGTTTATTTATTTTTTTAAATAATTCTGTTGAAACATGGTTGAAAAGCAATGTCTGACTTTCATTGGTTAACATTCATAGAATTTTTATTTATTATTACTTTTGTCAGACTAAAGTTATTTCTGTGACCATTGAGAGTTTTTCTTTCACTGACTGAAGGGGACCAACAATTTTGTCCACGTGTGTGTATAATTGTGTCTAATACTGTTTTAATCATATTTTATATTAAATGCAGTTTATATTTTACTTTAATCGTTACTTTTAAAATGTAACCTACGCATTTGGTCTGGCTTTTAGACAAAGTCCTTCCATGTACCATTTGGGGATATTTTGTGAAGCACCACACATTTATTTGAATTCTACAATGTGCATTCTTAATGGCCACATGTGTATGGTGCAGATTTTACATCAGGCAAATACCAAACAATTGGCAAAGTTTCATTTAATTCTGTCAATCCAGTTTTACGTGATGCTTTAACAATCATCTGGACAGAGAGAAAGGCCATCTAGAGACACAATATGATTAGAAAGCTTACTTGACTAGAGCCAGTACTTCTGTCTTGTCAGAGTTAAGTACATACAGTGGAACCTCGCATGGCAAGTAACCGTGTTTGCGAGTGTCCCACAAGACAAGCAAATATTTTTAATAAATTTTGACTTGAAAAACGAGCAAGTCTTGGTTTACGAGTACCAATTATCATGTATCACGCATGCACTTCATGTTTTGACGTCGAGCATCACATGATCACAACTGAGCCTATGCGCATGTGTAGTGTTTACTATAACACCACGTGTGTGAACATAAAGCATCTTTTATTTTGCTTGTATTTGTGTATGTGTAAAGCGAACTTATACTGTTTATTATAAACACACGTGTGCGCGTGCTGTAAAACAAAAGAAAGGAGCTTAGAGAGGTTAAAGATCAATTTTCTCCCTCTCTTTATCAGCCTCCACTAATTCCGTTATGTGTGCGTATACGCGTGCACGTCATTGGAAACTGTGCCCCTTCACACACACCCCTTTCCTCTCCCCTTCACTCACACACACCCCTCCTCCTGTCGCCTACACATACATGCACACACACATGCACACACTAATGGAGACACTGCTCTGTCGCGATTCTTTTCAAAGGTAAAGTGCAGGTTAATTTTTTAAGATGTATTTTTACTTTACAGCAGTGAGTCCGTTAGTGTGTGTGCACACTCCAGTGTCAGATGTTCCTTGTTAATTTTCCAGATGAGGCAGTGTTTCCATTAGTGTGTGTGTGTGTGTGTGTGTGTGTGTGAGAGAGAAAGTCGTTTTGCACAAATAAGAGAGAAGAAATGGTTAATGTGTAAGACGAGAAGAGGGAGAGGGTGTTGGACACACACACACACACACACACACACATACACAGTGCACACACATACACAACACACACGCCCATAACCAATAACCAAAACACTTCTGTCGATATTTATTTGTACTTTTTTAAAAGTAAAGTGCAGGTTAATTTGTTTTATTTTTACTTTATATTAATTATTTTTATGTATTTATTTTTTTGAGCTGTGTAACAAATAATCGAAGTTTTCATTATTTCTTATGGTGAAATATGGCTTTGGTTCACGAGTGTTTTGATATACGAACACACATCTGGAAAAAAATTATGCTCGCAATACAAGGTTCCACTGTAGAAGGATGTTAAGTATCTGCACAAGAGTAGGTCTCAGATGTTATGCAGACAAGAGCAGGGACAAACAAGCAGAACCCATGCATTAGAATCCAAGAATTAGTCCTGATATTTAGATTTCTGTGGGTTCTCCAGTAACTTGCTCCAGGTTCAACTTTCTGTGCAAAACCTGAATGAACTTACCCAAGAATCCCATCCAAAGTGTTTTTGCCTAGGTTTATTCAATTTTACTATACATAATATATTTAGCAAATACGACACAATGATGAAAACAAAATTACCAACAATCTGTACCAAGACCCAAGCTAAAACAAGTTCTCAGCAGGAATGAGAACTTCTTATTGTAGTCATACCTAATGACTACTGAATATCATGAAGGACTCTTGTCATTGGCTAATTGTGTATTTAACATGATTCCATGCAAATCACAGTACCACTTAAATGTTTATTTTTGAATTTATTTTATTCCCATTTTAAGCCTTGCCAACAACTCTACCTTGAAGGAGACTGAAACTACTCTTGATTATGCACCTTAGAGAAATAAATACTACATATCTAATTCAAATTACACTCCAATGACAAAGACAAAGCAAGCCACACACTTACCAGGAGAGTATAACAATCAGCTAGGCTAAGAAAATGACTGATCCTGCAGTGCTATGCAATCCTGTCTTTGCCCTTTTATACCTTGGGCTCTACAAACAGTTGCCCCCTCACTTGTCAAACATTTTAGATATTAACCCACCCCCTTACAATAATCAGCCCACCTGAGGATTCTGTATTGCCCCAACTGGTTCTCTTTGTTTTTTTTTTTTGTTTCTCTTTTTCATATTTTCCCAAATTTCTCTCATTCTATACCACTTTCACTCTTTTTTCCCCTCACATGCATACTAATGCATGGGCACCATGTAGCAGAATGTAACAGTGACCTGGCTCAGCCAGTGCATATGGCACAGACTTTATTACTAGTCATGGGTTGTATGTATGTTGTGTTGAGCTTAACAGATTTACCCATTACTTAGTGCAGCTTTATGCATGATTTCAATCATTTGTGAAACAGAAATAAAAGAGCAGTATAAGAGAAAGTATGAGCTCCATTTGCACAGAAAGTTGAGTCACGGCTCTGGCTTCAGGAGAGAGCAGTTTAATGATTACTTCCCATTTACTCTACCTCAGAATTAATTTTAGGCCATGTCTCTTTATCCTGCCAAAACATGTAACTTGATAGTCTTAACCTTGGGCCAGTTAACCCTTACCGTGCACAAACACTAACCCTAAGCATTCCCTAAACCCCATTACCCCAACCTAAAAGTAGGCAACATTTCTTGAACACTAGGAATGCGTTGTTTTTTTTAAATCGAGAGCAAAGATAAATATAGTTGCAAAAAGGTGCAGTAATCATTGACATTAGATAAGTATAAATTTCACCCTATTCATGCCCATAAAAATTGAAACAATTGGCGCTTAAATTTAAGATTTTTTTCTTTCCTGGTAAAGAACTACCAAGGTTCAGTCCTAAAACCAAGATTACTGTGGGTTCTCCAGTAAACTGCACCAGCCACAAATTTGTGAAATGCGAGTGGGTTCATATCCCAGAATGTTTCTGTATTAACTAGTGAGAAATACCCCAAACCCATTCTGTTAAGCTGCTTTGAGACAATGACCATGGTTAAAAGCACTATATAAAATTTAAATTAATTGAATTCTCATAATCTTATTTAATGTTTGGGTTAAAATGGATGAACTTGAGTTAAGTAAATGAATAACTGCTTCTCAAAGGAAAAAAAAAGAAAATCATTTGTATTTAGATTTATATTCACCATATATTATAATCCTTTGACACAGGAGGAGAAACGCTATGTGGGCAATCTCTCATGTACATACGAGGGTGCACATAATATGACTCCAAGTTTTATAAGTCATTACTTTGTAAAACGTGTGATCCACCAATATAATTAGATTTAGAAACATTTCTAAATGGGAATCACCCATTTTTTTTAATGTACTGTAGTGATGTAAATAAATGTGCAACACATTCATCTGGTACAAGATCTGCTTTACTGAGGCTCACCACATGTTAATGCTTAAAAAAAAAAACTTGTAAATAAGCTCAACACTATGCAGTTAAACTATTACTTGCAGGAATACAAGTGTCATTACATTCTACTCTCACTGGCGAAATAAACACCCAATTACTTCGTCCCAGCAATGTCCGGCACTGTAGGGGGCAAATATCTAGCCAGTGAATCCAAGCTCCTTGTAGACGCAGTCGATCTCATTGACGACGACACCCATCACACTTCTG
>JAOVVA010000041.1:3778486-3794531 GCA_028565275.1 Leiocassis micropogon
CATGTTTGTGGCTGTAATGTGACAAAATGTGGAAAAGTTCAAGGGGGCCGAATACTTTTGCAAGCCACTGTAATAATTAACACGCTAGGCCAAATACTTTGTCCATGTGGTGTAGATCGATGGTCAACGGCTTTCCACACAAAATGTGTGTATCTTTCTTCTCATGTACACAAAGGGTACATTATCGCTCTGCTTAGGTTCCTTTTTGTAAATAATGATGCGCATCAGGACTTTCAAGTGCATTAGAACTAGGGCTAGTGCTAACTCCTCATGTAGTCTTGTTAATAACCTGTTGGTTTCATTTGTTTCAATAGCTTATGTTTCAATGAACAATACCTAATGCATGTATTTGAATAGTATTAGAGTATTTAAAAAAACACTTTAATCTTTGACTTGTCAGAGTCTCCCTTGGGGATGTGAACACAACTGACTCATGAAAACAGTTTGACGTCATTGCAGATCATTCGACATTCAGCAGTCCTGCCTTAATCTCATTAGTGAATATGGCTACGCCAAATTCACGTGTCTCACACCGGCATAATGATAATACATCCCTGACATGAAGCAATAAAATTATGGCAAATACAAATCACATCGGCAGTGTTGTAATATTATTTGAGTCATTCCAGGGAGCTCTACATATGATGCCATAAATGTATAATTGTGAAAATTTTGGTGAATAGAGATCTCAGCTTAACAGACATTTATTCGTTTGATCTCCCTATTTATGACGTCGCTGTTACAGTAGGTAGGAGTTCATAAGTACTGGAGACAGAGGAGGCCAGGATATTGACTCGGTCTCAGTCCTGAGAGTAATGAAAGAATATATACAAAGCTCACTTCAGCTCGTCTCTCGATCACACTCTCAGGACATGACTGTACTGCAGATTCAGAGCTAAAGTTAAAAGCACAGCTGACGCTGTATGTCTGAGTCTCTACGTATGCATTCTTGAGCTGATACTGTCACAGCTAGGAACTGGAGGTGCTTAGTCATACATACATTTATGTTTGTTCTCCCTACAAAGATATCCGGATGCAGGACTGAGGTGTGTTAAATGTGGCAGAATGCTAAACTGTGCACTATGGTGGACCTCCAGGACTGGACTCGAACACTCTTGTCACAGTGGGTGGAGTTTATAGAGCATTAGCTGTCCCTATTATTGCCAGCTCAGGGTAATTAACAGGGATTAAATTGGGTGGAATAAATTGATGGGGAGAAAGGAAGGGTTTAACTGGTGGCATTTGAGCTCGTGGACTTTAATTGTGGCGATATTTCAGAGTAGTTTCAGTGTTTGGTGAGTTTGATGGGTGTTTGATGGTTTTCTTGGTAAGGAAGGGTAAGGAATTAGAGGTAAGGAATTTGACGAAACATATGGCAACTTTTTGATTTATAATTTTTAACTTTCAGAAAAAGTTAAAAGGTTAAAGCTTAAAATAATCTGATCAGCTTTAATGTCATCAAATGTTGAAAAGGTTGAGTATCTTACAGCTGGTCATCTTTAAAGGTTAGTTTTCATAGTCTACTTGCCTTTATTTATAAGTAAGTAAGCCATGCTGTGTTGCACTTTTGTTTGTATTTCGTGAGGGTTATAGCGGCTTGTAGGTGCATTATGGTCGTTTCTGTGTCTTCCGCATACTCTGTTTATACATGGTAAACTATCACATTGATTGGCTCTGTTGAGTGACATGTACAGTATATCCACGCCCACCTCGAGAAAAAAAAAAAATTATGCTGCAGGTTCAACTTCAGGCAAATACCGAATGAATGGGAAAATTTAACTCAATTCTGTCCAGCCAGAATTTGTCACCGTTTCACACAAAACTGGTTAGACAGAATTTAATGAAACTTTTCCAGTCTTTTGGTACTTGCCTGAAGTTAAACCTGCACTATAAATTAAATAAAAATATTGAGTAGAAGTGAAGTTATGAGCAGTTATGTTCCACAATAAATTATAGCAGCTATCGCTTTTTTGGACGAATATAGTGCTTTTTTCCTCGAGGTGGGTGTGGCTATACATGTGACTCAACAGAGTCAATCATTGGCGATGGTTTACCGTGTATAAACAGAGTATTCAGGAGACACAGAAACAGCCATAATGCACCTAGAAGCCACCACAATCCTTACAGACAGACATACTGTACAGACAGGAAATGTTCTGAGACTGGTTTCGGGTCCTCCGATGTATAAAATGTAAAGATATCACTGAAAGAGTGAGTTCTGACCAACGTACAGACAAGATCTTTTTTTTAAATTTATATAGATAAATGAACAAATGTACAGCAAAATGAGATAAAAGCCATTTTCTGTTCTTGGCAAATTTACTGTCCGCAGGCACACATGTAGCAAAATGTTTCTGTTGAAAATCACAATATGCTCTTTTTTTATGGAATCTAGACCCATGATCCACTTCTTCTTCTTCTTTCTCTTTCGGCTGTTCCCTTTCAGGTGTCGCCACAGCGAATCATCTGCCTCCATCTAACCCTATTTCTAAAAGGAATATTTGCAAAAGAAAATAAAACAGAGAGATGACACTACAACACTCAGAAGGTGTGCGATCACTTTGTGCTGAAAACATGAGAAACACGTCTTGTGTGCAGGAAGCTGTTGCATTTGGCTCCACCTGGAAGGCTTAGTGCTAAATGTACTTTTAAGGATGGTATTTAACCCCTCCGCAGCCCAAAGAGATAAAGGACTATGTTCATGCTGCAACTGCAGAGATAATCAATTATTATATACAGTATCTTGCTTTATATCAGACGAGGCATAGGTTTGCTTCCAAAGCCTCAAGAGAACTTAGCTGACATGCTCCTGTACAGGTTTCCAGACCTTCCAGATGATTTCTTAACCTTCCTGCTACATATCTTGACCTGTCAGTGTGTTCAATGGCTTTACTGACACACTGAGCTCCCTGATCTGCATACCTGCGTCATTGACATTCGGAAGCCCTTTAGTGTTTCATGCACTCTGTCAGAAGACTCTAAGAACCATATAAATGCATTCATTCTCATATGCACATACTCACAGTCATCTAGATTTAGTATGTGTGCACATGCTTTTTTGCTGTTGTTCTGGTTCAAGTAATTCAAGTTGCTTTCTCAGACCTGCCTGTCATACTTCATAGTCCACACAGCTCTTAAGGCAAGACTCCTGTTTCCTATTCTACTTGTGTGTGTGTGTGTGTGTGTGTATACACGTGTATGTATGAGGGGAAAAGGAACTGAAAAGGAGACAGACAGAATTCTCTTTTAGAAACATACAGAGTTTCTTGGTTAGTGACGGACAAACCCTTCCTTTTTTTCATGCTGTGTCTCTGTCTGTCCTTCCAGACTCTATGCTTTCTTCTTTTAATATATCAGCCTAAGTGGGATTGAAATTGATGCAGTAGGGTTATGCAAAAGTCGAAGTATACTCAAAGGAGTAAGAAATGATTATGTAATCGGGTCACATTTAAGGCATAAATTTAAAGTTTGACTGTACAGTAAGTGGTAAATTATATGATTTATTTAATTTTATCCTAAGCTACTTTAATCATCATAATTTAATCATCAACATATTATCAGCATTCATAACTGTTTGTGAAAACAGTAACATTTTCTTTTGTTTAAAACTCTTTTCTTAATTGCTTGTGAAATTGAAATCGATCTGAGTATAGATTTTAATGCCTACAAAGCATTTATTTGCAATGCCTCCTTTAATACAAAAACTTGTCTCCTGGGTTGGGCAAGTTTATTGCAAATTGTAACAATGGAGCCATAAATACTGTAGACTGTGTATCCTGTTTGCTGATTGAGCATCTGATTATAACGGATTTTTAATAAAAATAATAAAATAAATACTTTGTCAGTGCAACTCATTATATGCCCTGATCGGTAAACATTATGCCTGGCATTGCATACGTTCCTCCTGTGCAGCCAAGGCAGCTCTGATCCCTCGAGGCATGACTCCACAACACCTCTGACGGTGTGCTGTGGTGTCTGGCACCAGCAAGTTGGCAGTGGATCTTTTGGAAGCTGTGGGTTGCGGGGTGGGTGTTGTTTCCCATTTGTGCTCAGTCAAATCGGATCTGAAGACTTTGGAGGCTGGGTCGATAGCCTCAGTCCGCCAGCCTGCTAGGCCCCATGCGTGGTGAGCTGTGATGCACTGGGTGTTCTGGTTCCTTTCTACTGTATCCAGCATTGACTTAAAAAAAAAAAAATTTAAGCAATTTGTAAATGCTATGTTTGATCAGGGTATATAAAATTGTTACAATATTCAGTTACTTATGGTTTACACTAAACTGGAGGCTACAGTTAGTAAGAAATCTCCTTTTGACAATAGGAGTCAGTTTACATCTAGTGAGCGTTACATTTATGTGGAGTGGAGTTATGTACTTAGGCTATCATAGGCTATCCACTGTAGACCTTATGCAAGTGGCTTGATATAACCATGCTTATAGGATTTCACCCCCTCATACCCCTAATTCTATATTCGACATGGTGAGATGCTCAATTCATCTAAGTCTAATCTAAAATTATACATCCTCAGGGAACAAACTAATTTGTCTTTGTCAGATAAAATGTTACAATGTTTCCTTTTGATGTTCCTTTTGTGTATTGTGTGAATCCTTCCTTCTCTCTTCTGGCCCCTGGGGAATTACCATAGACGCTTTCACCTCTAGGTCAACAGGTTCTTTCTGGCCTCAGGGTGTGTATTGTCTTGCACCTGGACCACAAACAGTTTCAGATCTTATTATTATTATTTTTTTTAACTTTCCCGGATTTCTGGTTGTGGGTTATGATTAAGGTTTTCATTCTCAGCCATTCTGTTTCATGCACATTGTGTTGGCTTTTATTTAATCAGGTTGCAGTTGAATTTTTTTATGTTAAAAAAAAGCTTTTATTTTTCTTGCCTTTTGAACCCTACTGGTGTTGCATATAATAATAGAGGAGAAATGTTCAGTTGAGGGACCTTTCGGTGTTTTTTTTCCTTTTTTTTCCTGGTTGCATGCACTTTGGCCGCCACGTGCCAGCTGAGGTTTTTTTTTTTTCTTCTTCATTTCAGTGATTTTTATTTCATTTTTTATGCATTGTTGTTTGAGTTGGTTTCGTGGTTTGTTGCTTTTTCGTCAGTTGGTATTCTGGTTGTTGATTGTGCTGACCCAGTGTTGCTTTCCCCCAGGCCTTGATCTACCATGCGTAATATGTGTCCTCCCATATTTGTGCCTAATATAAAACCCTCAGTAAAACTGAGGGCAGGCAGCAATAGTGTAGGGCAGTAAAACAATGAGGACGACCTCACCTGCCACTTCTCATAGACTTAATTATTAGCTCAAGGCTATGGAGTGACAGAGCTGTCACCCTAAGCTGTAATACTTACGTAGCATGCACATATGTGAATGACAGTTAATATCTGCATGCTGTTTAGCATAACCGAGAAATCCTGGCAGCAGCCTAGACGCATTTCAGGATTCCTTCCCAGATCCGGGGTTCTGTTTCTGTCTGTTACGATGTGTCAGGCGTGTGTAAAGCCAACACAATGCCTACCTCATATAATCTCCCACGTGCTCCCTTTCTCTCCCTCGCTCAGTTCAATTGAATAAATGTTGTTTACGACAACTATATACAACTGGCAAAGCACCACAAGAGTGGGAACTGTTATTAGCAATTCAAATTAGTTAGGCATATCAAAGAACGTTTATGTCAGGGAGCGGAGAAGAATACGACCAACTCTGTATATATGTGTGTGTATGTGTGTGTGAATGTCAGTATTGTGAGAAGGAAGAACTGTAGAAATGTGATTTAGGTTTCTTAACATGAATTTTTATTATAGTCTGTCCTCATGAGGGAGCCACAAATTCTCAAATATTTTGTCAATGTCACCTTTTTACTTAATAACATTACTGCTACTAATGAATATAAAAAAAACATTGACATTTATTTATTATTTCAACTCAAGATTGGATATCAAAAACATCAATTAGGCTACACCATGTGCAAACTGGACAATTTCATGACCCCCACAGATAAGTTATAACAATAAATCACTGCGAGACCATGATAAAAAAGATTAAAAAAAAAAAAAAAATTTCTGCTGGATCAAGTGCTATTTGTTAAGCTGTTGAATTTAATCAGTCCGTACTTTCTTTCCATTATTATTTATAAAAGTACATGTGTTGGTCTACAAGCTGTTAGAAAAAATTCTCAGTTGCCTTTACCCAAGAAGCATCTGAAGAGATAAGATAAGATAAGATAAATCTTTTATTAATTTAGAGGGAAATTCTGCAGTTTACGTAACCTGAATGGAGCACCTGGAAGGTACTGGATTCCCGCTCCCTTTAGCCACTGCACATCACCTCCACTTTTTTCTTATTACTGTATATTTGTACCTGCTTTGTGCTTGCTTCTGATTTGTTGGTGGATTTAAGCTCCTGGGTTTGAGTTGATACTTGCCTTGCATTGGTAGCCGTGTTCTTCTTAGTGTTCTTCATGATCTTGTTTCCATTTTTTGTTTTGTATCACAATCTTTAATAAAGAGAAGATGAGATGCACTTTAATCCTCACTGGAGCAAAACAGAATATTGTATATCATTTGAGTGATACAGACAATAATGGATAAACAATTTGATATTTTACACAAGTAAATTAAAAGAGTGTCACAATCTGATATGCCTTTGCTGTTCAGTATAGATGAGGAAAAGATGACCAAAATGTATGACGTAACTGGATGAAAGCCTTTATTTATTTCCTAAAATCCCATGACTATTGCTGTATGTTAAGCCTGATAATAACCTGCACCACAGTGAGTCAAGCCTTGCAATAAAATAGGAATTAAAGCTGTGATGAAGCTCTAGAAAGCTTCTCATCCCCCATCCCCTGTCCCTATTTGTCATTTTAATGAAGGATTGAAGCAATATTGAACGAAACTTA
This sequence comes from Leiocassis micropogon, assembly GCA_028565275.1. Lineage (NCBI taxonomy): Eukaryota > Metazoa > Chordata > Actinopteri > Siluriformes > Bagridae > Leiocassis > Leiocassis micropogon. The sequence continues at coordinate 3,785,393 of JAOVVA010000041.1, forward strand.
ACCCTGCATGGTTTTCAACGCTCCTTGTTCAACCCCTGGAGAAGAAAGATTAAATTGGATACATTTTGTTTAAGCATGTCATTATAATTCATGCGGTCAAAAACAAGCTTGGATTGGAAATTAAACATATCACTCAGAAATATCGATTATTTTTTAAATTTTATATGTATATACTATTTTGCTTATTTTTTGGAATTAGCCATCCGGACATGAATATGAACATGCTACTATACCTAAGCACCACAGTATGAATGTCAAAATAAACCTCACCCAAGCTCAGAGCAATATGGTGCAACACGTTTCCTTATCTGTTCCTTGGCTTCTCCTTGCTTTAACCCTCATCTCCAAATGTTAGAGGGTGATAGGCAGGATTTGAAGGCTGCGAATGCTACCCTGACCAAATACCCACCTAGCCACCAAATGTGGAGGAGTAGTGGCTTATTATTTTGGATATTACAATACATTGCAGTACACAAACTGTCTGTGCTGTTGGCTGATAATTATTTAACTGCCTACAAGTTGGAAACCAGACTGAAGGTACAGTATTCTGTTCCATGAAACACTTTTTCCAAACAAACATTTTGAAGGTTGTTAACCGAACGATGTCACGCAGTGTGAGCTTTATTTTTTCACTTATATTTATAACCAACAACACAATTTCTGTTTCTGATGGCACAAATTTTCTTGAATTGGACAGTGACAGTGAAGAGAAAGGCGCTTATATAAATAAAATGCATTATTATTATTATTTTTATTATTATTATTATTATTCAATTTAAAGAGTACTAGATTCATTAAATGAAAAGTGAAATATTTCATTTTTGTTTTCATTTCAATGATTACAGATAACAGCTCATGAAAATCACAATCCCAGTATCTCAAAAAAAATATATTTTTTAAGAAAAAATCTAAAGAAGACTTACTTTATACTTTACACTTCATACTTGACTAGGGCTTCTTTAGTATGAATTACTGCATCAAGGTTGCACGGCATCGAGGCAATCAGCCTGTGGAATGCTGAGGCTTTATTGAAGACCAAGTAGCTTTGATAGCAGCCCTCAGCTTATCATTGTTGCTTGATTGGAAGTTTTTTTTTTCCCCCTTGACAATATCCTCTAAGACAGCTGCTTTGACTGTGTGTGGTGGCTCTTGCTGCACTGACTTCGCCTCACTCTACTCCTTGTGCAGCTCTCTCAAGTTCTTGAATGTACTTTGCTTTACAGCCTTCTCAAAGCTTTTCTCAAGACTTGAAAAACTTTCACTTGACGTGGAATCACATTTCACTTTTTGAATTTAATTACAAAAAAAAATCTTATATCATATCTTTTCCATGATATTCTAATTTATTGAGATGAGTTAAGCATTTGTGAAGATTTTTTTTTTGAAGACTGATCTGTTTGAGCAGTCAAAAGAATTAAAGCACTGCTGCGTTGCTCTCTTTAGATATACAGTACATGAAGTGAGAAATAAATGCTCAGTCATATTTTGAGTAATGTACAAAACCTTTAACCAAAGTGACAAGACTATATTTCTTATTTTCTCTTTATGTTGATATTCATGTCATCCAGGGTGACTTTTGCTTTTGGCCTTTTCATTGTTCTTTTTTTGATATATTCATTTTTTAAAATTATTATAAGAACCTATTATAATATCTTAAAATATTGTTCATATTTGTCTTATTTTAACTTTTTATGCTTATCCACGAATCACAGTCAAGGGCCAAAGCAGGGGTCTTAACACAGGAGAAAAATTCTAATTCATCATTCAAACAGGCAGGTACAGTAGGCAGCAATACAAGATTTTAAACAGGAAAAAAAGGAAAATGTGAAAAAGGATGCTCAGAACGCAGAAAACACAAACTGTACCTTTTTGCAAAGATCTTGCATATATATTCACAGACTAATAACACACAGTGAGACTAATTAAGAGAAAGAGGTTTGCAAAAAATTTCAGGTCAAATCGGTCAGGGCGGAGCTGGATCCAGGAAAGATGAACAGAGGAAACGATGGGATAAAATGGGAGGGTTGTGTCAGTAAGGCCATCTTGCATAAAACCTGTTGTGTGTGTGCATCGGATGGTCTGCTGTGACCTTCATTGGTGTAGTCGAAAGTCCAACATCTATAATTTGCCTTTTACTAGATAAACATTGACAATAAGACATGGAGCAAAACAAGAGGAGAAAAGATAAGAGAAGACAACTAATCTCACAGGAAATTCACTCACTCATTGTCTGTGCCGCTTACTCCGCCTGTCCCAGGAAACTTAGGGCACAAGGCGGGGTACGCCCTGGACAAGGTGCCAATCCATCGCAGGGCACACACATACACTCACACAGTATGGGCAATTTGGGAACACCAAGTGGCTCAATCTCCATGTCTTTGTGGGAGGAAACCCACCAAGCACTGGGCGAACATGCAAACTCCATGCACACAGAGGTGGTAATCGAACCTAGTCGGGAATCAAATCCAGACTGTGGAGGTGCAAGGCGACAGTGCTAAGCACTAAGCCACCGTATTGCCAGAGGAAATTCATTCCTTTCATAATCTTTTGTGGCTTTATTTGTGCATATGGAGAGGCTCAAATCAGACATTCCCAACATTTCCAACAAATTGGAACTAAGAAGGAATTTAAATTTGTGCCCAAGTTTGCCAACATTACCCCCAGTATATTATAAGAAAATTATAAGATTAGCCTGTTTATGAATAATAAAAGTATTTAGTACTAAAGGCATATTATATATATATATATATATGATGCCCATACACTCAAACAAACATAGACTGCTCATACGCACATCTTGTAAAACAACAAAGGCAAAGGAATAGTGAAATTATGCTTCAATCACATTACAGTCACACAGTTAAGTTTGCAATTTTAATTGTGAATTATTGATTTGTTTCATTACGATGTGCAATAACACCATGCAGAGAAATGTCTTCTCTAAGCGGGCAGTCAAATAATGACGTTTCCAATTCAGGCCCGCAAACGTTAACAAAGCAGTATACAAGTCGACTGAGTAGATCCATACACAACGCACAAAAAACACGCACACTCGCACAAGCTGAACAATAAATCATGCTGGTGTAGTGGCTTCATGCTGACAGATGGTCATCAATATTGATTGGAGCTGAAGGGAAACCAAGAAGAGGCCCGTCTTTGCTCTGCAAGCTACAGAAACAAGAACAAGTGCTTAATTGGACAGTGGAATAGGAAATGTGACACAGTTCGGTTTTTATATGGGAGCTAAAATAAAGTTTAATTAAATGTAAAGATATTTATTTTGTTACCCTTTTTCACAATGAGTCTCTCCATGGAACTAATATTCCTGGAATAGGATTGAGTTGCACCACAGCCTTAAAGGGATGATTTGGCTTTTTCAAGTCTGTCTTAAATCACAATTAAGTTGCATATAAATACATCACAGAAGGTCTTGGTCGTGTACATTTTCTTGCTGTGCACGCAGACAGTGAAGTTTGTCATCATGAATGCAAGTACAGTACAATGTAAGTAATCAGATCCAAATTCCACAACCCTCGTTTTATGTGAAAATACATTCCAAAGTTCAGCTGTGAATCATATGAAGCTTCTGCAGTCCCGCTGAGCTAAATCAAATTGTGTTTTGCAAATTTAACTTCTTTCTCTTCCTGGAACTAGCCACATTTATTTTGTCATCCAGCAAATGCACACTTGCATCCCAACATGTCATGAATGTTCATGGCTGGAACTCGGAGAGAGAAAGGTTAGATGTGCTACTTGGATAGGAGGGGTCTTATAGTCTTTCTCCCTTTTCAGTCTGAGTGACATATGCCAGATAAGGGTATCATTGAGATCATGAATGCCGAAAACGATGGTTAGTGCTTTCCTCCATTTTTCCGCATTATTTTGCAATTTAAAGAGAGGCGCTTGGCTGGATTCACAAGTCTCAAAGGAAGGAGGAAATGGAAAAAAGAATTTTAAATAAATTGCAATTAACCGTTGTCCCATCTAGACTATATTCTTTCCTCTAGAAACCCTGGATCCAGCACAATTTTCGCAAAGATAAAGCAGATCCTAGAGCCGAATGATTGATGAGTGAATGAACAAATAAATGCACTACACTGATTTCCCATTTAGGCTGTAGTCCCACATTTCTCCCATTGTTTTCCCATTTCTCCCATGAATAGGTAGACATGTGTGTCCCTGCCTTGACCAGGCATTCAGAGAATAAAACCTAGCTCTAATTTAACCCTGTTCAGGATAAATTAGTTACTGAAACATGAACTAATGTATGAACGATAGTATCAACATAACTGGACAAACTTGTATGATGAAACCACTTAGCACTTTCTCTAGCAGTGTTTCAAAGATAGGCTCCCTGTCCTCTGCGACCTTGACCAGGATGAAGTGGTTACCAAAAATGAATGAATGAACGAACCAACAACAATGAACAAATAAACATTCTGCAGATGATGAATTGAGGACTTCGTTGGGGTCATGAATTATTTTGTGGCGGTTATCTCAATAAAGGACAGTCACAAGATTCACCCTGCTCAGAACAGAATGTTCATCTGTCTTGTACAATGCTATTGGTTGACAATACAGGATTTTGACAAATTATGCATCCTAAAAGATTATAGGCATACATGCCCACTCCTGGATAGAAGCGTTCATGTGACCCAAATGCCTCGGTTGCTATGATGAATGAAACAGCCTAGAGATCATGCAGCTATTTTGCTACAAAAGACAATAAAAGCTATGATCCATAACCATGTCCTCACAGGACACAGAATGTTCTCATGGTCACTCCCTTAACAACTTTGCTGAAGCTTGCTGAAGTTCCCATGTGGCCAGCGTGAATAATTTTACATGGGACTCAAGTGACTCACGGAACATAGATGTTCACCTAGAGTGCAGTCAGGAGCCTGGCAACCACAGCCTTGCTCCACCATCAAAGATTTATATTGCCTTATTCTCGCTCATATATTGGGCTCTATTGCTCTTGGGTAGCTCTGCTGGCATACTACCAAGCACCTCAAACAATTCCCACTGGAGTGATTATAAGTTAATTATGTTCGGCTTGTACATTAGTTATCCGTGAGGAGACTTTTATTTACTTTGCTACTGTACATAACATACTGTTAGTACTGTTTGTTTTTTACCCATGTACAAATTATATTTTCACCCGTTTAAACTCTCTCCCGTGCACACAAATGTAATTATATTTTGACTCGAATTCTCTCTCTCATGCTAGCTTTGTGCCACAATGTTGGTTGCCAGATCATTCCAACAAAATCCTCCGCATCATTCACTATTGTACATGCATATATTTGTTTTAACAAAATTTGCTAAAATGTTGAATGTCCATATTATCAAAAAAGTAAAAAGAAAAAAAGGACAACAATATACTTCATACTTTACCCAACTGAATATTAATCCAATAATCCAATCCATGACCAAAATCTGATCCGATGATATCATCCAAATTGAAAGTTTTGTGATCCATTGCAATCCTGGTGAATATCTTTGGGTTATAAGCTGTCTGTTTGGATTAGACATGTCACAATAGTAATTCACAAATTCAGATTGGGGAGCAGTGCATAGTGGACATAACAAAGCACACATAGTGGACATAACAAAGCACACATAGTGGACATAACAAAGCACACATAGTGGACATAACAAAGCACAAAACTCTTGTCACTTGTATACAAAGTTCTGCACTGGCAGGCGTATAATGATACATTACAGGTAGTTATAGTGTATAACCTACAACACATAATGTCTTGGTAGTCATAATAAACACTTCATGCTGATCATGTCTTTAGGGTTGAAATATTGTCTCTGTTTAACTTCATATTTATAATATCATGTTCGTGTATGGTTGGTAAATGTGTACTGAGGAAAACTTCTACTATAATTGATTTGATGGCACGCTAGTGATGTCTGGAGCAGAATCTGCTTTCTTCAATAAATTGGCATGACCTGTATTACTTTTGTATTTAACACAGCATACATACATTTATGTGATAATATCCTGTTGCATCAGGGTCAGTATTTAATACTTCAATTATTTTTACATTACTTAAGTAGAAATGTCCATGGAGTACTTTTAATGTGATACATTTTTGCATTTTTACTTTTACATTTACATACAGTAAGTAAATTATTTGAGTACTTCTTCCACCACTTTTTAGTTATTTTTTTTATGGACGGAGTCTCCAGCGTAACAGCTTATGGGCAAAACTTATTCCTTTAAGTTTTCAGACATGGGAAGGCTCTTACCATGGAGGGAACTGTAGGTTTTTGGTTACATGACCAGCTTACTTTTAATTTTATTCAACTAAAGGGAGAAAATAAATGCTGTGAAGGAAAAGAACATAATTTATAAGAACAAAATGTTTTATAAAAGTGTCACACAATAGTCATAAAATAAAATGTTAACCCAGTTATAATTGCCAATGATTAGTAATCATTTACAAATTGCTGTTGGATAAGAGGAATAAAATACATTGCAAGACACAGCAGCTTAAATGGAAATCCTGCTGTTTAACATAAATAGTTCGGTAAATACAGTACAATTATAAATCACATGTCTAATAATATCTGTTCCTATTGTAGTGCTCTGGTGTTTATTGTTTGTTCACATAAATCAAAAGTGTATTATAAGTAAAGGGTTTAAAATGATAACATTAATAGTATTATGAATCAAGTGAGTGTTATTTGATATATTCTTTAGATTCATTAACAAAAGCAGAGGTCTTAGGCCTAGGCCTTGAGAAACACCAAGATACTACTGCAAGATATACTGTACTTTCCGATTACATATATTTTTCCGATACATATATCTCTTTTTAAGAAAAGTGCTCATCTTTATACTAGAGCTAAGGACATGTTGTTGGCTAGAGCTCTGAGTGTGCAATAAAACCAAACTCAAAAGCCCAGGTAAGCTGTAACACACCAATTACTCTTTACTAACGCTGCATTATGGCGTTCTACATTTAAGCTGAAAGTTTTATCACACACTTATTCCTCTTTAAGGATTGCCTAATGGGTATGGAAGGAACCATAACTACTTGTTTTTTGTTTTAAAACTAGCTCTATTAGTGGTGCAGTGAGAGCAAGTTAATTTGCTTAGACGTTTATAGTTTAAACATGTGCAAGAGTGCAAATCGAACAGATGTGCAGTGTAGAATTTCTCCTTGCTGACACACACTACAGACAAGCACTTTGAACACCTTGCTGCCCACCTGCTTTTTATTTATTTATTTATTTACTTTTAAATAAGGAGATTTTTGGAAAACTCTCTAAAGGACATGACATTTATGAGACTTTAGCATTGTTCGTGCAGTCCGATTCTGCCCAGACCTCATGATGCATTCATACCCTTACTAGAAGATAGCGTGTCCTGGCCCGTTAGGTATTTTTAAGAGGCTCAGCAGCCATCTGAATAGGACACTGTCAATCCTGGATGTTTCCTATTCAGAAGCTTCAGGGCCAGACGACTGGCCCAGGGGAAAACATTGTCCAGATGCCGAAGGTTTTTTCCAGCCAAAGTGAACACTTTGCTCTCGTTTCCAAAGTGCGCGGCTGCCAAACAACAGTACAGACCCCCACATATGCACACACACACACACACACACACACACACACACACACACACACACACACATACAGTACATGCACCAACCTTTATTAGACTTCACTCATTATATATTCTTTTCAGAGTGGCTGGCCAAAGAATGGAAGAGAACTAGGGTAGAGAATCTACTTTTTCTCCTTTTAAACCTAAAATTTACATTCCTGTGCAAAAAAGATCCAGACTTTCTTGGATTTTTAATATAGTCTTGAGGAATAGTATATACGTAATAGTATAATATTCTCCAGGCTTCCTGAAGGACTTTTTTTGGCTCTCATTTTCGACAAGTTTTTGGCTCTCTTATTTTCAGTCCCATTTTCCATCGGCTAGTCCGGAGCCGATGGCCCAATTTCGACCCAGCTCTTTGTTTTCAGACAGCAAAAGCACCAGCCCTCAAACAGAAAAAAATCAAAAATGGTTCCATGGCAGCACTAACACTTTGCTGGGCTAGAACAAACCACCACTTATGCCAGGGGCTGATGGTGGGATTATCATGACCAACTAAAAGTTTGTGACAGCCATCTTTAAAAAATGGACTCAATATGCAACAGGCAGCTCAAATGCTTTCTAGTAATGATAAAGCCAGGAGAACTGCTGGCAAAACAGTTGTTGTTCTTGCTGCTACTTTTTTTGTTTGTTGGTAGCATTGCCCCTTACATTGCCGCTAATATTGCCCCCTAACATTGCTGCTACAGTAGCTTTGCCCCTAACATTTCTGCTGGCATTGCCCCTAACATTGCTGCTAGCATTGCCCCTAACTATGCCACTAGCGTTGCCCCAACTATACCACTAGCATTGCCGCTAGAATTGCCCCTAACATTGCCGCTAGAATTGCCTCTAACATTGCCCCTAGCATTGCTGCTAGCATTTCCCTCAACATTGCATGGAAAGTAGATACAGACGTATGTAGTAATGTAGTGACGTGACGTATGTAGTAATGTAGTGAAAAACATAACCAGTTCTTAGGAGATTAGCTATTGAACCAGCTCTGAACTGGCACCAGCACCAGACATGAACTAGCACCTGGTGCACTTTGGTGGAAAGGGGTATTCCCTGAACATGACCAGATTCAGAGTATCTGTTTTTGTTGGTTAAGCCACACAATCTGCACAATCTATGAATCCAAAAATTCAGTCTTAGAGTTTTTCATTTGTTTGATTTATGATTTATTGATTAGATTACGTTATGGTATTGTTTATAATTTGTGTTTCGTTGTATTGTGTTGTGCTGCTTCTTGTCTTGGCCATTCTTAAAACGATATATTTATTTTTAGAAAACAATAAATACTTACAGTATTTAGGTAACATCAAAGTTTATTTGAATATCATGTAAGACTCAAAAGAGTACAAGAAAGGGCAATTTATTTTCATTTAACCTTCTGCTTATTCTTGATTAAGTTTAAATCACTTTTCCAATCCATATGTCTCATTTCAAAATATCATATGATCCCACTAAACATTGGACGTCGGATAGACGTGCAGATCACGTCTATATTGGGTCCGTCGGTCCATGACCAGTTCTGGA
>JAOVVA010000041.1:3794631-3819738 GCA_028565275.1 Leiocassis micropogon
CAGCATCACCCGGGGTTCGAACCAGCGCTCCCCGGATGATAGGGCGAGCGCTTTACCACTGCGCCACTCGGAGGCTGGAGATTTTTGTTTTCTGACAGCCATTAAAAAAAAACTAAAAAATTAAATCTGTCACATTGGTGTAGAAATTGGAAGTGAGTCAGGCTGGAATTGTGAACGTAGACTTACTCACATTGTATTTTAGTCGAACAGTACTCCATGTTGAATACCGTGTCACGGAAACATTTTAATGAGTCATTTTTTTTAAACATAAGTTCACATTACAGATATATTGCAGACCTTGCAACATCAGCTTTTTAAGTCCCTACTTGGTAGAAGTGGTACAGTAGATAAGAGATTGTTGTTCTCATATGCCTCAACATCTGTATATTTATGTAATAATTCAACATGAGTGGCTTTAATGTATGATACGTATATATATTTGCAAAGCTCTGGAACTTCTTCAAGTCTTTCCAAATAAGTATCGTTCTAGAACATCTGTCTCTGCCTTGGTGACTCTAGGGACAGATCTGTGCAGACTGGAATGCCTGATTGTTGAAGCCTGAGACACTGCTGTCTTGCTTTTCACAAACTGAGAGACTAGGAGCAGTAGGAGGGAGGGAGTGAGGGAAGGACAGAGGGAGAGCTGTAATGAACTCGGGCTCTCGGCGATCTCATTAAAGCCTGAGCTATACAGCCTCCCTGGAGGTGCAGATTATAAAACTTTAGATCTTTAGATGTTTCAAGATTTGCAACAGGCAAAAGTGTTTGAGTTTAGAAGAAACGACGGATTCAAAGCTGGAAGTGTGTGACAATGAATGAGTTTGAGTAGACAAGATGAAACAGAGTGCAAGACAGACAATAGTATGCTGACGACATCAATATTCTATATCAGCCTGTGTAAATTCAGCCTAAAACTTAAATGTACTTTTTTGCACGATAGAATTTTTTTGCATCACTTTCTGTCTGATGGTTGCAACCATGTTTCTTCGTTTGTCAATACAATGCAAAAATGATGTACTACATACTGTAAATGAGAGAGAATTTATTAATTCATGACAGTCCCTAGGTGGACAAAGACGGAAGTCTGGACATTTTTTAAGAACCCCCTTATACAGTACGTCTATTCAAGAAAAAAGTGGCACGCTCATAGAGGTAAATAATGTGAGCAAGTCACCGTAAAGGTTCACTTAAGCAGCTGCATAACCCTGTACATGTAACATTCGCTGTGCAGGGTTTAGGTTCAGATATACATTCCTCACTCCATATACTTCTTGCTAGTTTCACTGCATTATCAGAATAATACATATTATACTCCAGTAATCTGATTGGATGGGAGGCATTCTATGAGTGATGATGATGGTCCATAATAGCACTGTGACGATTAACTATATGCATCCGTCTGTATCACAGGTCTTCTAATAACTGTTGATTACACTCACTGTCAGTCACCAGCATGGGTGAAAGTAGGTTGGTACGGTCCTTAGCACTGAGGAGAGTATCCCAGTACTTAGAACCACCTCTATGGTTTATTCTCCTCACCTTTTGGCTACATAGTTGTTGTTGTTGTTGGTCTTTTGGCTGATCTGCATAACAACTTGGCACAGGTTTTACACTGGATGCCCTCCTGATGAAACCCTTCCATTTTATCCGGGCTTGGGACCAGCACTGCATCCAGTGGCTGCGGTTTGGGCATACGGTGGGAATTGTACCTGGGCCTTCCACATGGCAGGCGAGAAACATACCACTGAGCCACCAAATTCCTTTTGGCTACATAGCACCAATACGAATGTAAAACTATTTTAACTCCTTTTAATTACACTGTCCATGTAATTAAACCACAACTGTCCACTGCCAGTTCTGCCATTAGCGGTTGGTCAGTTCTGTCGGTTGAGAAAGGATGTGTGACACTCAAGATTGAGCTCAGGTAAATCCTGTATCCACTGATTATCCTTGAGATGTTTCTACAACTTGATTGGAGTCCATCTGTGGTAAATTTAGTTAATTTACAAACGCACACACATGTCTATATGAGGTCCCACAGTTAACATTCTATGTCAGAGCACCAACCAAGCCAAGACCTCAGAGACAGGATTGTATCCAAGCACAGATCTGGTGAAGGATACAGGAAAATTTCTGCAGCATTGAAGGTCCCGATGAGCACTGTGGCCTCCATCATCTGTAAATGGACGAAGTTTGGAACCACCACGATTCTTCCTATGCTGGGCCACCCGGCCAAACTGAGCAATTAAGTGTGAAGGGCCTTAGTCAGGGAAGTGACCTAGAACCCGATGGTCACACTGAAAGAGCTCCAGCATTTATTTGTCTAGAGACGAGAACCTTCCAGTAAAAAAGCAAACTCGCACTCAAGGTTTTGCAGTTGTATTGAATATTAATATACCTTAAATAACTTTGACTGCATCATAGCCATGCTGATATTCAGTACAGCAACACTTTCTCATGTGTGATTTTGCTTAAATACATATTGAACCATGTTCTTTCAGATACTGTAAATAATTACATTGCATTTGTAACATCCAGTAAAGATGTTTGTTAGAATTGCTAGTCATTTTTCATGAGATCATAAAGGCATAATTTGCTTGTACAAAAAAAAAAACCTCTTCCTGCAACAAACTCCTCAAATCAGCCCTTATGGTTTTATCTTTAAATGTAGTTTGCTTTCTTTTGTTCCCATGGTTCTCCTTGTAATGGTCTATTATGTCAAGCGTATATTGCCTAAGGTGCCATAACTGTGACTGTCTCTGCCTGATCAATATGAGAGGCTGAAGTGAAATTTGATGAGCTCCCAATATCAGCAACACACGATGATTTGGGCACAATATCCGCTTCTCTGAAGAATGAAAGAAACAGATAAAGAAAAAGTGAAGCTCTTAAGAAGCTGTTACTCTATTGATTGTGTCTCTAACCTGTGCACTCTCTAAAGTGTTTATACATTGTTTTTTTCCTAGGGGGTTAAACTGCAAGGAAAAAAAAAACAAGAACGCCATTAAGGAGGGCCCCTGGAGAGAGTTACACTGCATGTGACATCTTGATTGTGTGATCAACATGGGTCGTCTTTAGTCATATACCACATACCATAGTAATAGGTAAGGAATATTGCACTTAAACCATGCTGCTTTAAAACAATAATTAACTACAGTATGTTGTCTAATGTGAAGCTGTTAGCAAAAGTCTATTCTGTAGCAGCTAGCTTTCCTTTTATTTTTGTGCAATTTATTTTTATGTAAAGAATAAAAATCCTGTTAGTGACATGCAACAATAACAGAGCTAACAGACCGACACACAAATAAATGGCTAAATAACTCAACTCAACAATTACACCACTACTGTGTGTAGAAAATAAATCAGCCTTAACTGTGTTCTCTGCTTTTACTGATATTTCGCACAACCCACTTCCCTGCATCGTGCTTAATCTTGCAAATAATTAGCCATAATAATACTACTACTAATAATAACAGTAAAGTGATGTGAATAATTACCAAGAAGTGTGGTAAGTAGTGAGCTTGTCTGAGTGTTGCATCACAGCAGATACTACGGTAGGTAGTGGCTTTCAAATAGAAATCTCATGGCTTTGTACATACAGCACCATATCTGCTTAATTATATTCATTCCAAATGTCATATAACTCATTCTGAAATAATTAAAAATACATTCAGCTAGGATTTTAAGTTTTCTATTTTAATTTTTGCTTTTGTAAGCCATCGTAATGGCAATTATTTATTATTATTATTATTATTGTCCCCCCATCCCTTCATTTTCACAGGCTTGAAAATAATTCAACACCTTACCAATGATAAACATTAGGATAACAATACTCGAATGTAAATCATTCGACCTCAGTGACAGCCTACATCATCACCACCAAATGCTTTTTTCGTCCTTGAGCTGCTTTGCCCGGCCTTTAGTTTACAGGATACATGGGATAACTGAAGATGACTCCACTTAATAACCATGAAAATCACTTGGATTGCATTTCATAGAAACAGTTTGACTATGCTGCCTTATAACAGCAATCGCTCGAATAGTTCAGGGACTGAAAAAGCTATGAACGGTTTTGTATCCAAGTCTCCATCAGTGAATAGTTGGTGAGGTGAGCAATGTTGACTTTATATCTACAAAAATGCATTTCCTGTATAACAATTGCATCTTTGAGTTATAGCAGAGATCGATTTATGGTCACACTATCTGGTATCACCCAAATGAGGATGGGTTCTCTTTTAAATCTGGTTCCTCTCAAGGTTTCTTCCTCATGAGTTTTTCCTTGCCTTTATCACTTGATTGTAGCTAATTATTATGCCTACCTCCTTGAGTGTTTGTGACTTGGCTAAATGTTGTGACTTGGCTAAAAAAATTTTTTTTTCCTTCAGCAAGGGAAGGAATTCTTTAATTGTCCACTTTAGTTGTCATCCGTGGTCTTTCAGGCCTTTTTGTGTTGTTGAGCTTGCCACCACATTCCTTCTTTTTAAAAATGGACCAAATTGTGGATTTGGTCACTCTTAAAGCTTCTGCTATCTCTGATATGTGTTTTTATTTCTTTCTTTATTTTAAAGCCTATTGATGGCCTCTTTCTCTGACATCGACACATCTTTTGCCTACCTATTTCTATAAGCTCTATATGCAGCTACCAAAGGCAAATTAAACACTTGGAATCAATTCCAGACCTTTTTACTTTCTTTATTGTCATGAAATAACAGAGAAACGTCCGACTCATTATCAGTCAGTTGTTCAGTTACTTGGAGAGGTTATGTAAAAAGAAAAATCTGTAATTTCTAAACAGTTCATTTGATATTTTTGTTATAACCTTGTAAAAAAAAATCTTGGTTTCTTTATTTAAAATCCATTATGTTTATGTTCAGACGCAAAATTCCAAAAACTGTCATTATCGTACTCTACAGTATTTTCCAGCTTTGTTTTTATATTGAACGTTTTTGTAAAAAAAAAAAAAAAAAAACTGTCCAGAACAGCTTGGAAAATTATTTCTTTATTCTTGGTTAAAAAGATGATGTTAGTCAATTATGTTCTTAGTTTAAAATCTAACATGTACAAGAATTCATGAATCAAGGACTTCCTAAAACATGAAAATACTTTACAGGTTGTTTGACTACACGCCCACCTCTGCTACACCCCCATGGCGCCCCATATGCCTGTGCAACACCAAGCAAAATCTTGCTCTGAATTCCAACAAGTGTGACTTGTTGCCCTCTGGCAAACACTCCAGGTCAATCATATCACTGACAAAATGGTTTAAGTATAGTTCTACCGACTGTTTGGAACAATTTTCACTAGGTAGGTAGGTACTTCAAGTTACCTTTACAAACCCAAATGCACTTTTGTACATACTTTCTCAACCTGCAATTCAGCAGACGTTCGATACCTTTAAGTGCAACATTACACCTGCTTTCTTATATGTTTAGTGTATACTGCTGTCTGATCACATTGTTCAATGTTTATACTGTACTTTCTTCCTCTGTTGTTGTTTTATTCTACTTTTATACACTTAATTTTGTTGCACCCTGCGCTTTCTATATTTTTATTTTTATAGAACTGGCTGATCACATTATATATTTATTTATTTATTTTTATTTTATTTTTACATTTGAGTCTATTTTTAATGCACCATCAGGAAAATTACTACTTACTTTTGTTGTACCCTGTGCAATGACAATAAAGGACTTTTTTTTTTATCGATGCTCACTGCAATTCAACAAATGTGGAATATCTTCAAGTGCAATGCTGAACCTGCTTTTCATATTTCTATTATATAGAAATTATTTGTGATAATCTGGTTTCGATTGGTACTTAATTTAGTTGTACCCTACGTAATTACTCTTGTAAATTGTAACTCTGTCTGTCTGTCTATTTTGGCTGCCTATCCACCCATGATAGCAAACACATGGAACAGTGAAGGAAGACTGTCATCTCTGGGGGTTGGTCTACAACACTAGCAAGATAACATTGTCTAACCTGAAAATAATTTCTAAAGTACATGTTCATAATCTACCCTGCTTACAGTAGCTAAGCAGCTCAAATGAACTAACCCAACATGATTTCTGACAGAACGATAATGTTAATAAATGTTCCTGCTAACACTAGCTAATCCGCTAAAATTACCTGACCTGTCTGCACCTCTGAGAGGAGTTCTGTCTGTGCCCTCCTAACCTCTATGTCTTTATGTTAATTTCAGCAGCACCAGATGTGTTTTTGAGATTTCAGATGCAGTTTTAGGAGATCAACTAATTATACCTAAGGAATCGCAATGTCACTAAGAACAAAGCCAGACCTTTCTAACCAAATGAAAAGCCATAAAATTGTAAAACATAGGCAATTGTTACAGGATTTATGCATTGATATCTTAAAACATAACATTGAAGGGGAATTTACATTTTCCTCACGACTACCTGGAGTCGTAACTTTTCAGGATAAATAAAAAAATTCTTTTCAGTTTCTTAATGTGGAAAAAAAACCTATCCTTTTATACACAAAGATAAGATAACGTGCAACATGTTGTATTACTGCGATTCTCCAGAGGTGGAAAATTTACTGATAATGACACTTTGAGCCCACCTGTAAAAATGTTCCCCAGTACAATTCTTCATGGGATGTGTCTTTCCTACCAATGTTGAAAAATCAATGATTTGCGCCTCTCAGTGGTGGGACGGCTCATTTAGCCTAACACTATCCACACATTTTACATACACACTATCAAACACTACATGCAAATAGAGGTTTATTTATCTTTTTAATAAACATTTCGAACTGTAATGTCTGTGTGATGTGTGGTAATTTCAGCTCACTGTTTTTAGTTATTCAATTCAATTCAATTCAATTTTATTTGTATAGCGCTTTTAGCAATTGTCATTGCCGCAAAGCAGCTTTACACAATCAAAAGAATTATTTAAGTTTGTACTTATTATTTAAATTATTTAAGTTATTAGCACCTGATAACTATTGAACTTTATTATTATTATTCAAATAATAAGTTTAATGAAAGAATAATGTACAATGGTCTTCAACATGAAGGTCTTACAAAGCATTGATATGCATCCAGTGGCTGGGAATTGAACTCGGGCCTTCAGCATGGGAGGCAAAACACCTACCACTGAGCCACCAGTACGCAGTGTAGAGTTTGCTGTGGGTATCTTAAAATAAAACAGTTTTTATATGGAGGATGTGTAATGTAAAATGAAGGATGAACTACCTTAAAAAAAAAAAACATATAAAGTGACCACGATGTCCCAGAAAGCAAGTAACCTGATACCTGACTAAAAAAATTAACTACCTTAAAAAAAAAACAGTGACTATATATGTTTGTGTGTATAGTGTAAATATAGTATATACTTGATGTATAGTATATATTGCATGTGGTGTATAATGTAAATATACTATACAGTCGCGGGGACCTGGAGCCTATCCCAGGAGCCTTGGGGCATGAGGCAGGGTACACCCTGGACAGGGTGCCAATCCATCGCAGGGCACAAATACATACACACACTACGGGCAATTTTGGGAATGCCAATTAGCCTACCCTGCATATTTTTGGATTGTGGGAGGAAACTGGCATACCCGGAGGAAACCCACCAAGCACAGGGAGTGTGTGTATATATATACACACATATATATATATATATATATATATACAGGGATTGAGTAAGTAGAATAAAGTATATATATATATATAGTATAGTGTAAATATACACAAAATTACTGCTGGGGTGTTGTCCAGAGCAGCATAACCCCACCTTTTACTTCTCCAGGAGCCCCAGGTGGGACAGACCAGCTTTTCTTTCTCTTTCCTTCTTTCTGCTGGATTTAGTGGCCCACCTGGTACCAGCACCTTCAACTCATCTTCAGGCAGTCTCGATCCTGTGTGCCCCGCAGTGACAGACCAGACCTCACCCTCAGACCACTGAGCCACTGGTGCTTTCAGACAACAAATCTTTTTTTGGGGGGTTTATCTTTTACTTTATATTACCCATATAATATCAGTGTCTTTCTAAAGAAAAGAACAAGCTTTGAACCCAGATCATCTGAGCAGGAGACCAGCTCACATACTCAATGAGCTATCCTGGAGTTGAGATAAGGTTTTGCTTTAAGGGCTCTTGTCTTTTACTTTTATGTTATGTTGGAAAAGATTTGGTCAAGAAGAAAAAACTCTAACTATTTAAGAGTCACACTGTGGTACAATGGGTGTGTAACTATTAGGGTACAACGTGAGTGTCTCTGGTTCAATCCTTACGCTAGGCTAGGGTTTGTGTATGTACTGTACTATGATTCTCTCTCACCTCACAAACCAATGTCTACAATACTAGACACTTAAGCAGTGTGTCAAATAAACCACTGCCACTCTAATGAGGATAAAGTGCTTACTGATGGTGAGGGTTTATCCATTGCCTCACAGTTCCTACATTAATATATGCTTAAACATTGGTTTCTAATGTATGCTAAAGCTTAAATCACATTCAGGAAATGAGTAATTAGTTTAGCCCACCAGTACTGCAACTGTCAAATTCAGTTAATTAAATATTGAGATTGAGATTTGGATCAAATCTCACTGCTGGTTCCAGATGTGCTTAACACAGTATGCAAAAGAGTGAGAGGATGCATTTAGATATTATTCCAGAATTCTTCTCTCATGCAGTCTGTTCTGCTTTTGTCTGTTTTGCATCCCCCTTCTTACCCCTTCTGTCCCTCTGGCTTCACGTGCAGCAAGCTCCACTATTTGCTCCATCTGTTGTATGGGTGCTGTTCCAATCAATGCTGATAATTATTTTCAGAATGCTTGACCTAGTGTTTACTCAATATAAAAGCTAGGAAATACCTGTTGTCAAATTTGTAACAAGAACATTAAAACAGGGTATGTAGAGTAAGCCTTTTTGGTCTGAGCTTACTGAGTACAGTAGGTCCACGGTTAGCCAACGGATGGTGAAAAGACTTTAAACTTTTAAATGAAGGTCTTGAATGATAGAATTTTGCATCATTTGCAAATGTCATGAATTGTGCTTGGTTATGAGAATCTATTTGATTTATGGGTAGTAAATAAATCAAGTAGAATTTTGCATGACTGTGTAAAATGTGCACAAATGGCTCTGTAGGTTCATTAAGGGGTGCACTGGAAAATTATGCTCGCATGCTTATTCATAGCACGTTGTACCCTTAAGCATCTGTAAAGAATGCGACAGCTCGGTGTAAGGCATTTTGAAGCAGCAACAGGAAGTAGTAAAGGAGTGGGAGCGAAAAAAATCCCCTCTCTCTCTCTCTGAGCTCTGAATGTCGCCCAAACTCCAATGAGTCCGTCAAAGGTACCGTCAAACCCTAAATTAAAGAACAGTAAGACACAACCTCTCTCATTCTTTCTCAGTGCTGTCGCCTGATTGATTTTAAGCTACTGGATATTCATTGCTCTTTATAGCCTCCTTTCCAAGTTTTTGCCTCATCAATTTTTAAGTGGCAATTACATTTTCAATAGCCATCATACTTGCACTCAAAACAGAATGCCAGTTTATGTTTCCCAGCTTAGCAGTGAACCTTGTGGAGAAATCTATGCATGGTCATCGAGATGAAGGTATTTACGGTTTTCAAGGATGATATCAGAAAAACATGCATGTTGAAGCATGAGTAATATCTGCTATTTTTATAGCACATCCTGAAGTGTCATCAATGTTCCTATCGCGCACAAGACTGTGCTCATTCATCCAGACAGGGTAATGTTTTGAAATAAATGCAGTACTATAGCTCATAGATGCTGTCTGGCTTGTTTAATCTGCCTAATGATATAGAAAATAAAGCAAAAAGACTAATACGTTTAGTGAAGTCAAACGTAGAGCCTGCAACCCTGACCTGAAAGGGAAAGACCAATGATCATACATACTTGGAACCAGGTTGGAAAATGTTTAGAAGTTTGTCAGTTTTTTTTTTTATTCAGAGAAAATGTACTTTATTATGCAAATTTTTGACCCATGGGCTTTTAATACCAACCTGAATTTCACTGAAATTCTGTTCTATAGTCCATATTTCTATTTACTGTATAATTAAACATATCTACGTATAGTCATTTAGCAGTGGGAGGGAAAAATCTGGAAGCCATTGTACTCCTAATATAAATGAAATAATTCACTATAATACTGTGGTTAAAAACATACAAAGTTGAAGTGAATCAACTACAAATCAAGATAAGCACTGTAGTTGTTACATATATTGCTTCACTACTAGTGCCAGATGTATCTACTATCACATGCATGCCTTCTATTACCAAGAAACATTGATCTCATTTAGCATATAAAAGGATTAACAGCGCAGTAATGTGCTTCCCGAGTTCTCTCCAGAGGAAAATATGCCGCGACAGTGCCCATAGACATTGATTAGTTTGACCATCAAGCACAGCGGGCATCCGTGCCATCCTGTAGCTCCTGATTTTTGGCACCGTTGTTGTGTTCCTCGCAGTGAGAGTGGCATGGTTGGGCGCCGTCGTGCTATGCCGTGCCTGTCTCCACGACAATGGGAGACCTGGATAATTGGGCCAGTGTCAACACAGGTTGAGGATTGCACTCATATTGCAGTGCCCATTTTAGATACGCATCCATAATCCATATCCATGCTGTCGCAGTTACCTGCTATGACAAAATGTGAAATAGTTAACAAGATGATGTTACAAACTTATTTCCAAAACGGTGCATTTAATGTTTTTTATGAAAGGAAAGGTTTAAATGTCATACATTTAAAAATAACTATGCATTATACATATATTACATCACACTTTCAAATTTATTGACACATTAGCAAAGTAGCTTTCAGGCAATACCTCATGGCATATTTACGCTAGAATATTCACCAACACTTATATTTATAACATTAAATTACTTTGTAAAGCTACATGACCACTATGTAAATGTCATACGCAAAAAAAAAAACATTTATGCCATCCATCATCATGCCATTTTTTAAACCCATATAGGCTGCCGCAGTGGACCATCCGATCCGCACACAGCTTTTTCACGGGTTTTATGCCGGACACAATCCTCCATTTCACCTGGGCCTGGGACCAGCACTGCATCCAGTAGCTGCAGTACTTAGAGTTGCGTTAAACGTTATGGAACAATTATGAAACAAGTTCCTACTACTGTATCGCATAATGGGTATAAACATGCATGCCCACTACCTCTGTTCTCTCTTTAACACCAAATGGTACTGTATAGGTCCTGATCTGGAGATGGAGCTTTTACTCCAACTAGCTTTTTAGCTCCAACTCTTTAACAAGACAATGTCATAAAATGATTTCTAAAGCAGTAAATTTAATATACTTTAAAACATGGCAGATTTTAAACATACAGTGTAAATTTTTTTTGCTTGCCTAGCAAAGTGGAAAGCTGCAAAACTGCAAAATCACTATAATTTTAAGATTGTTTTTGTAAAGCTACATGACATTTAAAATAACCTTTTTGAAAAGTTTTGTCGATGACTTAATTTGTTTACATCAATACCAATTTCTGACATTTTACTTAACTATAACAAAATGATGATAATTATTAAGTTAATGTTGTGCGGTTCCTGCCACCACGTGCTGTATCCTCAAGTCGATGTAACCATGTCCATTCCTACTTCAAAATAAAATATAGTCACTGACCTGGAGAATTTGCATATTTGGAGATGGTTTATATTTGTGGTTAACATTTTTTTATCCACCATACAAGTCCAAGACATTACCATACTAAAAGACACTTTTCCCCTAGTGCACTACCCACCAGTTTCTACTGCCTTTACATTTCTCTGATGCACCGTGGACACAGGCATTAATGTATTCTAGGAAGTGCTAGGCCTACATCATCCGGATAAACACTCTAATATGAGCTGATGACAGCCACCCAGAGGACGAGAGACCATAGCTATTTAGTTGCAAGCGTGTGCATCTGGTAAATTGCATCTTGGAAAAAGCGTCACGCAGCCACGCGCCTTCTAATGGCCACCTGAAAATGGAGCTGCCTCTTAAGGGCGCGGTAGATGATGGGCCATCCATAAAAGACCCTGTCATCCCAACACAGACCTCATTCACATCTCGGCTCATTCCCATTATCTGCAGGCCAACGATGCACCCCGCGACCCGATTACAAGGGCCGCAGGTGTTTGCTGCAATGTCAAATCCGTTATCTTAGAACCGAGAATTAATGACCAGTATCTCTCAATGCTTAATAAATGCCAAGGTTGCTCTACTGTATGACTTCAAAGAACTATCAAAAAAAAAATCCATCAATTAAAATTCCATTTTAAGGTCTTGAATCTTATTGATCTTTATATCTCTACACATCTACTGTACATCTACACATATATATTTGTGTACTGTATATATACACATACACTAGAGAGAGGTTTTAAAAGCAGTCAATAAGGACATGAAATGTAGTTAAATGTACAACACATGCCATTTTGAAAGTGACATCAGACAAAATGGCCCTTTCAGTTATTTATTATTATTATTATTATTATTATTTAAGTCTAACAGTTGACGAATAAGGGCACAATGGACAAAATGATCTTTGCCATAAACTGGTATTTTCTCTGCTGTGTTTTCCTCAATAACAATTTTTTTTCTCTCTCACTCATTTCTGCCACTGCTTTGACCTTTCCTTGTGATGTGAGCTTATGCAACGTCTCTCTCTCTCTCTCTGCTTCCCAAGGAGGGCTGGATAGTAAACTCCACTTCATCCCAGCACCCTATTGTTGGTTATCTTTTTTTTGTTTGTTTGTTTTTTTTTAAATGACAGAATCTATGACCACTGCAGTGCAAGCAGACCTGTACTTGATTCAATGTTACTCATATACGAAGTCAGGTCAGTGAAAATGACACCCAGTAATTGCTTTTTTTTTTTTTGTCTGCTCTTGTGAAGCTACAGAGAGGCTGCGTCACTTTCTTTCTTGTTCGTCCCTGGATGTCTGGTTTATCAGAAAAAAAACATTTTCTGTTCTTTAATCTCATTATGTGTATTAATGTTTTTTCAATATTTCACTTTTTTTTTAAAAAAGAAAACACATCACACAAACATGTGTCATCTTATTCATTATTATTAAATTTTGTTCTTAATTTGTTCCCAAATTGATAGTTTCTGCTATGGCTTTTTTTCTTTTGTGAGGGCGTTTTGGTTTCAAAATAATGAATAAAAACCTTTAAAGGGTTTTTTCCCCAAAAGTCTTAAACTTAAGACTACAATATAATATAGCAAAATCATGCTCAGTATTATAACATACTTCCCATGGATAAGTAAAATATGATTTCATATTTAATAGGATAAATAGAATTATGAGAAGACATTGAGCACAGTACAGCGATGAGATTCTTAGCTGCAGTAAAACATTTAAATGGTGCAAACATTTTACAGAAGACTGTTTGCCTGTGAATGACAGCGACTTCAGTGTAATCACTAACCATTGGCCAGATTTAAACATTTACAAAAAATTGTCATGTTAAAAAGTGATAAGCTATAAAAAGTCCTTTCTTGTTTAAAAAAAAAAGAAGATAATTTTAACTGCTTTAACTTTAATCATAAAAAACATTGTTAATGTTAAAAAACTTTAAACAGCAGCATACTTGCCATTTTTAGATTAATGAACTTCCACAACCTTGTAG
Source organism: Leiocassis micropogon (assembly GCA_028565275.1). NCBI lineage: Eukaryota > Metazoa > Chordata > Actinopteri > Siluriformes > Bagridae > Leiocassis > Leiocassis micropogon. The sequence goes on from JAOVVA010000041.1 coordinate 3,808,265, forward strand.
TCCTGTTTAAAAAAAAAAAAAAAAAAAAAAAAAGGTCTCCATTTTAGGAGAAAAAAAAATCTCCTGAATTTTTCCTGTGTAAATGCTTTGTTACTTTATTTATTTCTGAATGTCTTTATTTTGCTGGTCCTTGTGATGCCACTCATGTCCCGGACATCATCTTTCAGTGCACATACGTAAAAAGCCTTCTTGGTATTTTTTGAGGCATAGTCTGCGGGTATCCTTTTAATAAATAAAATAAATAACAGGGAGACAAGAAAAACAGATCAGCCACCATGTCAGGAGTAAGAGAGGTCCTCTTGTGGTGGCTCCAGTCATCTTGTTGGACTGATTAAGGACCTTCTCTCTTCATAGCGCACTCTCTCCTTTCTTTGACTTTATTTTTGTTTTTTTTCACGCTGCCTTTATTAAAATGAATATTTATATAAAAATAAAGACAACGACGGCATATAAATAAGGCCTTTACATTTTAATTTAAAGTGTGTTCCATCTACAGTATCCAAATGAGCCATTTGCATAGGAGTCATAAAAGTGAGACACTCATGTATTCTGGCTCATGCTCTAATAATACTGGATAGTCGTATAGTTAAGATGCTAGTGAAATAAAACAAAAGGGAGAGGGACGAGGGCGAACGAGCTCCGTCTGCTTGAATCTAATTGGCACTTGCAGAAATCATGTTATTTGTCTCACCCTGTTAACAAGCTTTTCATGACAGCCAGCTGTACTACAGGCAGGAGATATTGATGGGAGAGAACAGAGTCTGATCGATAGGAAGGGATTGAAGCATGGACGTCGCCTCGTGCTCGTCCTTCTCTGCCTACATTTGTATTCGTTGGCAACATAGAGGGCCATGAGTAGGGGTTTCAAAACCTGAGCACGGACAATCTAAAACGCTCATATGAAAGATCAGATGAAGCATCAGATACACTAATGCAGAAACAAGCAGCTGGAACCTGGACGTGCTGACTCATGCCAACATTCTACAGATAAAACAGGTGGAGGTGCCAGGGAAATAGCCTCTTATCCCAGACGGATGCAACGGTTGTGGAATTGCATATCGCACTTCTCTCTACAGCCCTGTGTGTCAATCAGCAACACCAGTTTGCAAACACACTGTACAATCTCAATCTTCGATCATTCTGCAGTTCGAGTTTGTACGTGTAGTACAATCTAAATGGTTGGGCCAGAACATCTTTATCATTTGCATAAATCAGCTGTATATTAGGAACTTTCCCTCCACAAATGGACGGATGTAAAGCAAACGGAAAACCTAGGGCTTAAAGACGGACACGAATCTAAATAAACTAAATGGTGAAAAACTAAAACTAAATGAACAGCAAACCTCAAATAAACCTAACCTAACATAAAACTGTTCGAGTTTGTACGAGTAGTGTATGAAAATAAGTGTTAACGTAATTATTACAATGTAGCATGCCTTCATTTAAAAATAGAGAAACGAATAACAGCAATATGATTAAAAATATCCAAAAGCGCAACCAAACCTTGCCGTCAAGTTAAACAGAGATGTGGTTAAATGAGGCATAAAAGGTCAACAATTAGGAACAAAAACAGTGGGAAAACAGATGTTGTGAGTGATATCAGTTCAGTCAAAGTCTGAATTGATGTATGGATTAAATTATGACCAACAGATGAGTCCATGATATACAGTATTATAAATATTGGTCATTACTACTGTGTTTTCAATCAGCAACTCAAAAAGGGAGACAATTCTCTAGATGCTTACAATATGAGAGTCCATAATCTCAGTTTAATCGGCTATGTCTACAGTAAGTTCAATGCAACTGCAGTAGATAGATGACAAAGTTATAGGTGGTGTTGGATCTGCTCTTTTAATAACCAAATAATAAAATGTGTAATATTGAGGTTGGAACTTTTTGTTTAACTGATGATTAATGTGAATATAGCTAGGATTAAAGAAAACAACAATACAAAAAAAAAGCTTCTTCAGTCAGAGTTTTTACTTAAAAAGAAAGCACTTGGATGTAGAGGTATCCCTTTAGACGCTATTAAATATTACTGCTTTTACTTTGTACAATCTAAATGGTTGGGCCAGAACATCTTTATCATTTGCATAAATCAGCTGTATATTAGGAACTTTCCCTCCACAAATGGACGGATGTAAAGCAAACGGAAAACCTAGGGCTTAAAGACGGACACGAATCTAAATAAACTAAATGGTGAAAAACTAAAACTAAATGGACAGCAAACCTCGAATAAACCTAACCTAACATAAAACTACTTTATAGCACCATAGCTGTAATGTCGAAAAACATATCTGTATCAGTGCACATAATCTTTAAAACATCATACAGCAAATGACATGAGAATTCAGTACTGTGTAAGAGGCAAAAATATCAGTGCAGAATTCCTTCACAATGTTCACTTAACCGAAACCTAATATTTAAACAATATCCTCATAGTATATAGTGTTCATATAACATGCTGTGCGTACAAATCCTTCTAAAAGTACGCCAACCCGATGAGATATCAGGGCATGACAATTCCATACTTGGCCACCAGAGGTCACAGTGCCATGACGTCCATGTGATTTGTCACGCTCTTTATGTGGCAGGCACCTGTTCACAAGCAGCACTCGTCTTTTCTCAGTACTATAGGCTGATCTGCAATGAATATACACACACAATACTTAAAATCACCTCTAGTTATAAATACTGCATATGCCATCCTGGAACAGACTGGTGTCCTATTCAGGACGCGCGCCTGGTTTATCCCCAGTGTCCCCAGGACAGACTTCAGATCCACTCTTATTCTGACCAGGATAAATCACTTAAACACTTACATATTCATTTAAAATATTGGTTGTAGACTGTTCCCCGTATAATACATCATCATATGTATGTCACTGACTGACATCTGAGCCTGAACATGAGCAAGCAAAGGAGGTAAAATTCTCTTGAATGAGGAGCAGTAGGTGCAAGAAAAGGCATGAATATTTCATAGATGCCAGCTCTTATTTAGGAACAGATTACAGAACGGGAAGGGCGGAGGGGTGGAGCAAATCAATCAGCGAGAATATCAGAATCAGAATAGTGAGAGGATAAATTATAAACGACTAGACATAAAAAAATAAAAAATAAAAAAAAAGCTTCTCATGCACTGTGTTTTGGCCTGCATGTGTAAGAGCAAGCTATTTTGAGTATAAGTGTCTTTCCGTCCTTTTAACCCTGACAAACTGCTTTTGTTTGCTTAAATTCCACTTATACTGAAGTGGTACTCTGTAGTATCCCCCCTCTCTCTCTCTCTCTCGACTCCCAAGATGGGATTATTTACTACAGGTTCCCGCCGAAACTCTCAGCTCACCCGAGGACAGACTGCAGCCACGCAGCAATCAAAGCGAGATCATTCTTCCCTCTTGACCCTTAGGGACCGTGTGTGTTTGAGCGGGTATGAGAAAGAGAGAGTGATATGAAGCAAAACACTGCGTTGTCTAAGAGTTGGTTGCGATGCAACACTTGTCATACCACCGCTCCTGATAGTGGCTAGATATTGAGTCAGCAAGCGAGGCCAGAGTGTTTGAGACAAGGTCTCTGTATAACACATCAGAGTCAGAGGTACGTAGTAAAATGGAAATGCAGCTTTTATGTAGGCCGTTTCATATCTTCACATAAAGGGGATCAAAAAACACAGACACGGTCATCAACAGGTACAGTACATATCCATCCAGTAACGGGATAATATTCTTATCCAGTACATGAATAGACTGAATAAGAATGTTACACACAGAAGAAATAAAGGAAGCCTGAAACATCAAGCTTTTATGACAATCAGGAGCTCAGTTTGTACCACATCTGATGATCATGATTTTTCTCCCCCCCCACATCTATGACGACGGCATGAGATGGCAGATAGTGATCCTGTACAGTACGTGTTGCCTTTGCTTAACAGATAGACGACTTTTTATAGCTTCCAGAAACACACATATTACTGACCTTCCCACATTGGTAAACAAGACTATATAAATGGTTATATGGAATATCTAATGTATTTATTAATTAATTACATATTGCTGAGATATAAGATTAATGTATAAAATACTTTAGTTATGTCAAATATTTGGTAAAGGTTAATGCTAAGGAAAAAGAAATCCCAGTGATACAAAGGATATGACTCAAGCCATTAGCTAGTCCAAAGAGTGAAACAAAGTAAAAAGTAAGTTTAAAAAGAAAAAAGTAAATGTTGTGACACCACGTTGGACTTTTCCTCGAGTTTGCGTCGGATTCTGGAGCTGCAGTTTCAGTACGCGATCGTATGCTCTTTGATCATAACTTCGCCTCGTTACTCTGAATCACCTTGGGTTTGCCATCACATTCATTAGCATCCAGGGCAATATGCTGAGCAACACAAACAAATGTTTTATTCATTATTAACAAGCCAGTGTTATGGTATTCGTCATAAAAAAATGAATGAATCAAAACACCCTCTGTACTGTAAATATAAATAACCAACAAGAACGTGCTGGAGGTGTTACACCACTGCGGCTTCTTATTGCAAGAGATCTGTTGAAGAGACAACGGAATAAAATGAAGTTCCATTTTTCTGGTCCAAGTGAGGTGGAGTCATTTTAAACAGTATTTTTATTGTAGTTTATCATCGCTAGTTTGATATGTCCAAACTTGTATTTAAATCAAATTAGCCAATATAAAGTAGTCCAAAGGTTTCTGCCTCACTCAACATCATCATGGTGCCCCACAATGGCAAAAGTATGTGGACATCTGACCACCACTCTCATATGTGAGTCTTTTCTAACCACAATTCTTTCATGTGGCAATTCATGTATCACAACACTGACTTCACAATTAATTTTTCCTTGAAATGCATTTTTTTTATCAAAATACTTTTGCATTTGAGGTGACAATTTTAAAAGTTATATATTTTTTTTTGCTAAATTTGTTTAGAGTTCTGAAAAAATAAATGTAATATTTAATGGGATATTCATAAAAATTAATACAGAATTGGAATACAAATCCAATCAGCATCATGATATTGTCTCGGGTGATCCCTGGTGATTGCCATTCTAACCAACCATCCAAATATCCATCTATTCATCCGGTTCCAAACTTGTTCTAGCATGACAATACACACAAAGCAGAGCCAGGAAGGACATGGTTTCCCAAGGTTGTGGCTGATTTTGAGTCTTGACCTTAACCCCACTCAAGACTTTTAGGGTAAACCGGAATACCGACCAAGTCCCAGCCCTGGTCACTTATGATGAGTGCCTGACCTCACTAAAGCTCTTGAGGCTGAATGAACGAATCTCGACAGCCATGCTCCAAATTCTTTCGAAAGAGGCACAACCAGTTACAGCAGGAAGCAACTCTGAGTTAATGCTAATGGTTTTGGAATGCGGACAAATATGGATATAGTATGTCTATAGTATATTACTGGCATAAATCTACATGATTTTGGCCATTAAGTGTAAACATATGATAAACAATATCAGCATATACCACCAGCAATTCCACATTTACATAATGTGATCTCTATTTTTCAATGCTTAAGGATTTGTTTTCGACACCACCCCTATTGTTATTTGCTTGTTAGGTGCTTGTGGACAGCTATTTTGTACCGTCTGTCTACACCAGGTCAGGCCTTTAAACCTCATCTTTTTCAGCTTCTGCTGTCCATGTTTCTAATGTCATTTATTCTTCATGTTATGATTTGGAATTCACCATGTTTCCTCGTTTCTTGCCTCTATGTGTGTGTGTGTGTGTGTGTGCGTGCGTGCGTGCGTGTGTGTGTGTGTGTGTGTGTGTGTGTGTGCTCTCTGATTCCTGGCATGGACTCTAACTTTGATTCCTAATGTAGATATATCTTGTTCTCAGTGCACTCATTTGTATACTGCCTCATTTTAAGGCACGTCACATACACAGTACAAGAATTCAATATGTACAGGACTAAATAAATACAGCAGCTGGTATCTTACCATATGCTGAAAATTTAACAGTATAAACAGCTAAAGGAAAGTAACATTCATTGAGCTTGTGTGTGTTTAAGGCTCCAGAACCACTTAGTTGATGGTATAAGGGAACAGTTGTGGTGTCCCTGGTGATACCCCATGCTCTCATGTAAGCCCGGTGCACACTGGAGGTAATCAATGACAGGAAATTGAGTGGTGGTGATTTAGAACGTATTTCAAGGCCTTCGGGTCAGAGACTGAGCGAACTACCTTTAATTTTCACAGAAATAGAAATGAGGGCTTTGGTCGTCTTGTTGCTTTGGGCGCAGGTTCATATCAGTCTACCATACTGCCACACTATGGACCTCCGGACTCGATCAACTTGGAATCAAGCAGCTTAATGAGGGTGTTGGAGTCGAGCAATCGTTCATGTAGGGAGAAAACTATAACAGATTAAGGTCTAGTGTTTAGAAAGTCCAAAATCCAATTACACACAGAGGTGCTGATGCCAGGGCCATTGAGCTTTGTGATCAGGCTGGAGGAAATGGCAGTATTAAGCACTGTAGTAAAATCAATGACCTGCATTCTGACATTTGCGGGGTTGTCCGGGTGGGTCAGGATGCCATGCAGTGCATTTAGATGAGATCCTCCGTCGACCTGTTTGTGCAGTACGCCATCTGATGCAGATTTAGTGAGGTGGATGGACAAAATTTGATGCGAGTCACGACCACTTCAATACAGTGAGGGGTGGTGGTGAGTGCAACAGGACAAAATCAAGACTTTAATCAGCGGGTCAGCAAAAGTCCTGAGGACATGGGGGGGGGGGGGGTCATGAGTTAGAGGAGCAGTTTGTCAGTTGGGAACTCTGCTTTGATGGCTGGTCTGTAGTCATCATACCTGACACAAGCAGACAGAAGGTATTGTTCGTGTTTCCAAGTTTTTAGTTTGAGGGGTCATCAACGCCCTTTCAGGTGTTTGCTGCTCTATTTATAGCGGGTTTAAGTTAGGACACCTCTTTAGATGAGCTAAAGGGGATACAGAAAGAACGACTGTCAGGGCAGGGCACAACATGCATAATCATAAGGTTAGACTGCGAGAGGAATTTTGTTACTTTATTATTATTTTTTGTCCATTTGTCCCTGCAGAAAGAAGCATCACACTTCACAGCCGTGTCATCTGTTGGAACACTGGATCAATGTCAAATCCAAGTAATACGATTCCTTACTTGCGCCTTTTAATATTCTCTAATCAGCTTTAAACAAATCTGATCATTTTTGTGACTGTTTTGTTTTGCCATTTCTTTTTTTTTTTTTTATAAGAGCATTAAAAAATTTTCACGCGTTTTCAAACAGGTATTAGTTTTTACAATTGATTAATGCCCTAAAAGAGAAAATCAAACCTAAACCATTTCTTTCTTCCTCTTACACTGAAATGTAAAAATATCAGCTATAATATAAGCAAAAAAAGTCAGAAAAGGGAGCTGGGTATATACGTATATATTTTTGTGATAAAACATAAGTCATTGTGTTCTGGTTCTTGATTTAAAAAATCAACTTAGTTTAAAAAAAAACATTGATTGAAATTTGTTCTTTTACAGTTGACTTGGCTTGCTGTTTATAGCCATGTGGGTCTTGTTAAAATTTAACAGCAGCACTGTTTTCTTGTTGTGCTTATTTCGATGGTTCGGTTTGCACAGTGGGATTTGGGAGCATTAGGGTATCTAAAGCCACTTGGGAAGAATGAAGAAAAAAAGTCCAGTAATGAATCAAGCAGGACACACACGGATTTATTGTGCTATTCTGGCTTGTGTTAGGGCTTTATGGGCATGTCTATTGCCAACAGGGGTTTATTTGTAGTGTTTTCCTCCCACTTGCAGTCTATCCCCCCATTTCCTATCTTGACCTAAACCTTCTAACCTTCAAGCCTTTTTTGTTAACCCTTACTGTCTAGAGTCTCTTATTTACCAACAATTTAACCCTTAACTACCCTTATTGCATGATTTATGAAAAAAAAAGATAGCAAATAAAATTAACTACATATCATTAAAGACTAGTCTCCCATAGGAATCAAGTACAAATGAAAAACTGTTTTAAATTAACCTATGAGCCAATAAGGCTGGATAAGCAATCTGGTTTCTTGGAAGAGCCCATTATTAATTCAGAACTGTTTACAAAGACGCCTCACCAACCTAAAGTGCATACGGCATTGAGAAATACATGCAACTGCATAGAACTCAAAATTCAAAGCATACATACAGTATATTATATGCATTACCTTTTATTTTCTTCTCGGGTTATGTGGCACGTCCACTGCAGAAGCCCCTTTTGTATGAGCTGTTACTATAGAAACAAAAATTATTTCATTAATATAAATTAATGCTTTCAATCGATTACAAACTTTAATCTATCTCATCACAGTCATTGTCTGTGATTAGTTGTAATTGATCACAGTGAAAAAAAAACTCTTTACTTGTATTATAAACTTGCTACGTTGAAATAAGGAAACACACTACTGTGGTTTAATGAAACAGATGATGCAGTTTTATTATACTTCAAACATTAACATTTAAAAAATAATAAATTAAAATCTATTGAATAGGACCAGCTCTGCATGCAGTGGCTGTGTAGTATAGGGTGTGGCAACCCACCGCCAGCGGGGCTCGAACCTAATCTAAAAATCAACAACCTACACCATGAAGGTAGCTTGAGCATACAACTCTGGTTTTATTTAAACTTTAATTTAGGAGCTTTTTATTTAATTTAATTTTATTATCTGCATTAAATGTGCCATTAATCACACAGCCTAGTAACCGCACATCGATTATGGGAAGCCACTAGGGTCACATATATATCATGTGACTAATTTATGTTAAACAAAAAAACAATGCGTTAAAAACAATGCGTTAAATTTCTGGATTAATAACATTCGTTAATATTGACAGTCTGTGTAAATCTGACGTTCATTTTACACTCAAAACTGCAGTCCAATATTGGCTAAACAAAACCGTGATCAGATTTGCACATTGTCCACTCATCCATCAGTAAATGGTAATAATGTTGGGTAAAAATTTGTATGCAAGCACAGACATGTATTATTTTACGTGTATAAGTGTAGCAGTATACACCGTTATTCAAGTGTACTGCAAATGTTTGGTGTGAATCATCAGACAGAACAAAGAATTTTGCCACTACACATGACTGTCCTTGAAAACACCCCAAAGTCCTCATTCCCTTCTGCTTATATAGCCCTGGTCATTGTTCTTACAGTATTTTCATTCTCATCCCAATCGTAGCAACCCTACTATCTCCTGTGGGACCTACTGTATAAGGCCAACTGTGATGGATAACAGCAGCTAAGAGAACACAGTGACCTGAAACCAGAATCTACATGTTACAGTAACCCTTGATACAAAAGGATGAAAGATATTTATAGCAATTTCTCTCTCACTGCCTAGTGTGGACGTTTTGAGCAGGCACCATGTTCACTAAACTTGGTATCAGCAGAGACTATACAACCTGTTTTAATAACTCCAAACCCGAACTTACTACCATGTCAGCTCAACACAATACATACCTAGAGATGCTACAGTATATCGCTTGGCTAATGCACATTGTGTGCAGCCAGCAATTCGGTAATGAGAAGTTTTAAGCAACTGATAAACCCTGTAACATCTTTAAGCTATAACATGACACTCTATTTAGATTGCTTTTAGGAAAGTCATGGTTGCTTCAACCTCAACCGGATCTCCTAAACGAAAAGGTGCCAAAACATAGAAAAAAAAGGAGCAAACCATTTAAGTAACCAATTCATATACAGCATTTACTCATTGCTAAATTCATTAGCAGCACATGTTTTCATTTCTATTCTAGAAAAACCAATGTAAGTAGGATTTCCATATACCCCAAATGCAATGCTTATTGAACTGTTAATTTCATTTCAGCACTCTGGGCTTTAATTATATTCAATTCAATAGAATTTTATTTGTATAATACTTTTAAATTCTCACAAAAACCTAAGAGCACTCTATACTGTAAATCTGTAGCCTGGTGAAAGTGAACCAGCCCAGGACATGGTCATGTCTTTGGGTTGTTTTTTATTCTGAACAGAAAAATTGGGGTTCAGTAAAAAAATAAATATTAAAACACAAAAGTCCAAGGGAATTTATACAGTATTGCTTTAAAAGTGCATCACCAGTTCTCTTGACTTGGTTCAGCATGAGAGGCTGTACAGCTGAGCCTCAGCTTCAGTGCAAAAAGATGCATAGTGAAAACTAAAATTGCTACTGTAGTACCAAAGATAATGTGCACACAACTGTGGTGGCTCTTTCTGATTAAACAAAAGAAGCCACATATTCATATAAGTAATATATTCATATACAAAATATGGCAGCACGGTGGCTTAGTGGTTAGCTGTGCTTAATGGGTTTCCTCCGGGTACTCCGGTTTCCTCCCTCAGTCCAACGACTTGCAGATTAAGCTACAGTAATTGTCATTCCCAAATTGCCCACAGTGTGTGAACGAGCATGTGTGTGTGTGTGCCCTGCGATGGATTGGCACCCTGTCCAGAGTGTACCCCACCTCGTGCCCCAATTCTCCTGGGATAGGCTGACTGTTGAGTGCATCCGCTTGTATGACACAATACAGACTTGTCACGGATCACGCTCAAAACATTTCTCGACATCTGTTCCATCATATCCAACATAACCTTGGCCACTGATATGCAACAGTACGTCTTAAATGTTTCCAACAACATTTTGGTGCAACAGGGACATTTTATAGCATGTCCACCTTTACAAAAAAGTCAAAACCTGCATGAAACATAACGTGCTGCGAACAAGAAAACATCACAACACGAAACATTAAACGTTGAGATGAACCGGACTCACAAGGGAACCTACCTTCATCCTGGTGACACCGGATAGTGCAATTTAATGTAATTATTTCTCTTCTAGTTATTCATGGAAGGCTAGTAAGAAAATAGCTGTGTGTTGTGCGTGTCTTTTGTACAGTACGTCCCGTCTGGATCTGTGTGTTTATCTGCCGAGGTTGTGCGGAGCTGGTCAGGACGACCTTTGGTAAAACGCACTGAACTGTTTCATGTTTCTGTTTGCACATTTTTCCACTTTGCTGAGTTCTTCCCCTTATTCATCTCTATTTCCCAGTCCTCTGCACTCTCTTTCCCTCTCTCTAGTGGCCTATTGTTTGCCTTCATAATCCTGTCATATCTAAGGCCAAGCTGATCAACCACTCATGCATGTAATAGAACAGATAATATGCAGTCTAGTAGCCTCGTCAACAACCATGACAACCATGGCCTTTTTTTTTTTTTTAAACTTACATGTCTTGGTCGTATTCATACTGTAACATACCGTACAGTGCTGATGGAAAGATTTCAGACCCATTAAAGTTCCCCACATTTTACTATGTTCCACACCCATCTTACAGTATATTAGATTCAAATCCTTTTTGCACTGTCCTTGTGCTATTGTGTGTAGAAAGAGAAGACTTTTATAGTGACTCTTGCAGTGGTGCCATG
>JAOVVA010000041.1:3826462-3843451 GCA_028565275.1 Leiocassis micropogon
TTGAACATGCATGGAAAACATTGTTTAAACCCTTTACAATGAAGATCTGTAAAGTTATTTGGATTTTTACAACATTACTGTTGAAATACACAGTCCTGAAAAAGGGGCGTTTCTTTTTTTGCTGAGTATATATATATATATAGCAGTGCTGTATGATTGTGCAATGTATTTAGTGAAGTGTGTATACTGCCTATTAAGCAGAACCGTTTTAAAAGGAAACAACCCTTAAATATTCAATGAACCCTTAACGAAGACTGCAGGAATATGTAATGAAAAGTGACACTTACATTTCAACGTCTTTATATAGGGAACACTACACTGGAGCATGCTGTGACAGGAAGCCTGTGCATGAGACAAGAAGTGTGATATTGCCTAATGAGAAACAGACTTACTGTTATCACACCAAAGTGGATTTTTAAAAAAAAATAACAGCATGATCAAAATGTCCTGTTCCTCCTATTCCAGAGTGCTTGGCATTTTCTGTAAAAAAAAATAAAATTTTTTAAAAAGTGGCACATGTTTATTTGTAGATTACTAATGAAGAGCAAGTGTGTGTGTTTTTTTTTTAAACTGTCCATATGGACACAAAAATAAAATTCTCATATTCGTTTTGAACAACTGCAGTAATAAATGATACTGTATAACATTGAACGTAATGTAATTTCTTACCTGTTTCAGAGCTTTTTCCTCAATGTGTGCTGCTCTGTGAGCACATGCTTGTAGAAATTTTAGACAGGTGGGATGACGAGCAGCTCTGTACTAATTCCTCTGATCTGTTCAATCCTCCATTATAAATTTAAAAATAAAGAGAAAGAGGGTTTCATCAAAAGCTTTCAATGTCCAAGATGCATAAAAAGAAGGATGTTTTCATATAAAAACAGTACCAGTCAAAAGTTTGGAAACATCACCTAATTCAATGAGTTTTGTTTAGTGGTGTATTTTCTACAGTACATTCTAGAACTTGATTTTTTTTTTAAATTATGTAGGTTTAACATAAGGTAATTAAGTATCAACAATGATGGCGTTCACAGGACAGCAAGACCAAAACTTACCTCTGCTGCAGAGGAGTTACCAGCCTAAGAAATCACCAATTAACAAATAACACATCAGATCATAAGTAGAAGACACATCTCAATATCAACTGTTCAAATGAGATCATTGCATATTTTGGATGCATTCAGGATTGTTTTACCGTGTAAAAAGAAAAATCAGGGAAGATTTATAAATTATATCAATTCTTTATCTTCAGAACAAAAATCGGGTATACGTAGGTCTTGCTTTGAAGCTAAAATTTCTTCAAGACATCAGGACAAATATCACTGGTTTTTGACCTGTTTTAATAAGAAAAGAAAAGGGGACCGACATGGGCCATTTTTCATCCTATGCCTCCGAGACAGATCTGAGTGTGTGTTACGGCCATAGGCAAAGCCCTATACAAATAATTTTCCCCTGTACATGGGCATCTCAAAGCCAACATTGATGTATGACTGTAGCGGGCCAGTTTATCAATCAGGGTTATGCATAAAACACAAAAAAAAAGGGAGGAAAAAGTGAGCAAATGCTGCATGGAATAAGAATTAAAAAAAAAAAAAAGCAAAGGGCACAGGGGATGGAGGATATCACTGTGACAGATCTGTTGAGGGGGTTTTTATGTCTATCACATTGTCCCTTAATTACCTCATGACTCATATTGCTATAGCAGAGAGGGTAGGAGGGATGGCGAGAGGAAGAGAGAGAAGTGTGGTGAGATGGATACTGGCTAATAGGTGTCTGGGAAAGCGGCAGCGAAGTCATCCGTTATCTACGCCCTGCTCGGTTTCAGTTCGCGTTTAAATTGCTCTGAGACTCGCGAGCTCCTAGGTTCTCAGTCACACCTGGGATTTGCATCTGCCTCGGGTTCAAATCTTATCCACAGCTTGGGTCAAAATAGTTTTTTTTTTTATGAAGTGGGACAATATTTAAAAACTAATTGTACCTTCAAACTATACGGTTCTACCTTTGCTTCCCTGAACTCCACCAAGAGAGCTTATGGCAAGAGTATATTGACGGTAGGTCAATTAAGTCACGAAAAGCAAGCAGATACCACTGGTATTTGTCTTCATAGTCCATGACATCATAAACTCTGTGTTCCCCAATGGCCAGAACCAAAGCAGAAATATTAGCCAGTAATGACAGTAGTGCTGGGGCTTTTGTTTTACAATGAACTGGTAATTTAAATAAATAAAAATTACATTATGACATCCATCCTGATACTACTGATCCTTAAATAAAATTAAGTACAACATACTGGAATTCCTTTAAACATTCAATAATAAACCAGCATACCAGCAAGTGTGATTAATATGCTTTTGTTTATTGCACTTGATAATCATCCAGACACTGTAGTAGATTGCATTACAGGCTCAATAATAGATTATAATTGAAGATGCATTCACAAAATATATAATATACACAATATAACACCCCTATACTCTAGACAATAAGCTGTATAATACCTGTATAAGTGTACAAACTATTTTAAGCCAACATTAACCACTACATTATTTTGATCTTATCTCTTTAATTGAATCGACGTCTTTTGCTTAAATCAAGAATGATGCGAGATTGTTTTAAATTAATATCTCTAGCCACGTAGCTAGTCTCAGATCCTATAAAACAACAAATGATGTGCTACAGATGCCATTCGTGCTAAAAACTTGAATAAAGCCTCTGATTGATTTATTTAATCAATTACATGACTTAACTCTGGCTGTACTACCATATACACCCATGCAGATCATTTTCATGAGGCTATTAGGTATACAGAAGGAGGCATTAGCATGCGAAGGAGTAAAAGCATGCATACATCTACATACCTATAGTCTATGCTTGCATAACAAGCTTAGTTTGCATGCATCAACATTCTTATTACAGTGTTTGAATACTAAAAGCAAACTGGCAGATGGAAAGACAAGGTAATACAACAATAGCTAGCACAAAAACGGTTACGCTGGAGACTCCGATTTAGATAAATACACAAACCTTGCTCCACTAAATACACAAGCTTCAGCTTACTTTGCTCCGGAATCCTAAGGCTCGATTTAGCATTGGCCCCAGGGACCTGCACTCTTACATGGGCCTGACGCAAGGGCTTGAGCCCAGAACTCTAGCAAATTATCCTTGTCAACTGCTGCTGCTGTGGAAGGACTCTCAGGAGCTTTGTGAGGCCAAAACAACTGAATGTGGAAGTTAGATTTTTTTTATTGCTAGTAATTTATTTATTCCAGTTTTACTTATTAATGGCTTTATTGCTAAAGATACTGTTGGGCTTTTTCTTGAGTGTGCAAATACTGCAGTGCTGCAACAGTATTGATATACTGTGTTTGTGGTATTGGAACATTATCATACACAGTGAAGAAGCCATTTCTAAAGGCACTTCCCCATTGCCCAAATTAGCTCCCAAGTCTTCAGGGAAAGCTCAAGCAGAATGATTTCAGGCTATTAATCGCAAGCAATTGTCAGTTCAGAGGTTCCAGAAGAAGCAGAGCAAACGTGCCAAACTGATTCATCCACCAGTCATCCTCTACATGCTTGGCCCAATTTCAGTCGGATAAAATTCTGCCATTTCCATGAAACTCCTCACAAATCTATGGACAGAGGCAAGTATTCAAGCTAAATGATGTCCTAAGCTGTATCAAAACTAATGGAAGGCAGGATAGTTTCCATTTGGATAAAACATCTGGCCCAATCAATGACACTTGACTAGTGTTGTTCAATGCCAGTCCTGGAGGGCCATTATGCAGCACTGTTTGTTAATTCACTAACACTTACACATCCCCACTAAACTTGGAAATTAACAGATTAGTTGAATCACTGAACTGTCCTGGACACTGGCCCCCCAGGACTGGAGTTGATGAACCCTGCAACATTACCCTGCCTCCTACTGTAGAACTTTAAGACTGGGATGTGCATGACCCTAGAAGAGGTGACATCCAGGATCTAAGCCTCACTGTGGAATCCTAAGTTAAGGGCCAACCCTAATATCGGCAACCAACAGTACCACCCCGGGACCAAACATCAGAGATGGCGTAGTGTCCTATCCATACAGTAACTTCAACTGCTTGGCATGGACTCAACTCTGGATCTGCTCTAGGCAACTGAATATCCAAGGTACGAATACCATCGGCTGCCTCTTGGCCTACTTATGGGATTCTCATTGTATCCACCCATTTAAACCATTACTTTGTGAAGTCTTGTCAGTGTTTCTGCAATTGCAAATTTCTAAGCCCTTGCTGTCTGCTTGGGTTTCAAATTAGGTTTTTTGACTAATTTCCTTCAAACATGGTCTTGTAAGCTGTGACCATCAGAAACCACTTTGTCCTGGTCAGGGTTTCAATGGATCTGGAGTCTACGCTGGGAACAATGTGAAAAAAAAAATCATCCAAAATGGGATGGCAGTCCGTCTCAGGGAACCAAGCACATTCATTCCCATACAGAGGAATTTAACAAAGATGGGTGATTCTCACAAAACTATTAAAACACCACGGCACTAATGATTTTAAATATAAAATGTGTAACTTAGTAATATAAAAAAAAGCATCGGAATTAAGACAGTAATGTTCTCTACCGTGTAAAAATTCCATGGGTAATTTCAATATAAAAGTATGAATTATTTTTCCATTTTACTGCATTTTCTACTGAAATTCTTTTACCGCAATGTGTTCGGCTGTGCTCGAATGTGTTATGTAGTAATTTAAACTAATTTAATAAAAATTCGAAAAAAATAAATGGATGTTCTACCAGACTATTTTAGATTAGAGAATTTTTTTGATGAATATTAATTTTTTATAATAATGAAAAGGAGGAAAACGATGTGTCCATGCCTGATGATCTCATCCTCCGCAACATTTTTTAAAGACTGTTTAAACACACATACACAATGTAAATAAAGTTTGATAATGATTGATGGAGCACATGAGACAGTTACTTCAAGATGGCTACCAGGTAAGCTCATTTCTTTATACTGTATCTCCGTATTTCTGAATCTCATTACCTTATTACAGGTTTTCAAGTTTTCTACATATGGAAAATTTTTAGATTTATAATTTATGAATATGTAAGGTCTAAATATATGCACTGAGAAAAAAATTAGTAAAGCCACCATGGCTTCTCTAAAGTTAGCAAAACATACTGAGGAACCTCATTCTCTGCAACACCATTCTTATACACTGCAACATTTAAGGCCAGTTGCGACAAAGAGAACTTATGTTTCGGGAATGAGAACTTAAGCATATTGTGTACGACTTTAAAAATATCTCTCATTAATTTAATATTAATTTAAAATTTACTAACAGTTGATATTTTGCTTCATGATTTGTTTCATTGTAAACAGCAAGTGACAAAAAAGCTTTAGCAAAGACCACATTGACAAAACAATTATACAGCAACCCAGAACTGCTCGAGGAGTATAGAAGGAAGAACCCTAGCAGAAAAAAAACACCCTTCGGTATACGATTCATCATCTCTCTTCACATATCCCTATCTTCTGTATCCTCAACACTTGCACCCACTAACTTCATATCCTCATTTATTACATCCATATACCTCCTCTTTGGCCTTCCTCTTTGCCTCCTGCTTGACAGCTCCATGTCCAGCATTCTCCTACTAATATACTCACTCTCCCTCCTCTGAACATGTCCAAACCATCTTAATCTGGCCTCCCCAACTTTGTCCCCCAAACATCCAACATGAGCTGTCCCTCTGATGTTCTCGTTCCTAATCCTGTCCAACTGACTGTGTCACTTCCACAGAGAACCTCTTCAGAACATCTTCAGCTCTGCTACCTCCAGCTCTGACTCCTGTCTCTTCCACAGTGACACTGTCTCTAAACCAAACAGCATGGCCGGTCTCACCACTGTCTTCAACTGTCTGCTTCTTTACACCTCTTTCCCACACTCTCCATTACTCTGGACTGTTGACCCCAAGTACTTAAACTCCTGGACCTTCTTCACCCTGTATTCTTACTGTTCCACCTCGCTCTCTTTCATTGTAGAACTGTTGTGTAGCAGGTTGTTAAGAATTAATATACATGTGACAAGTTTTAACAAATCAGAATGTGGTGTTGTGTCAGTTTTTCCTTTTTAATGCCATGGTAAAATGGATTATGTTTTTTTTAGGTACACGTTAAAAGTTTGTTTATTCCTGTTTTAATGTATTTTTAAAGCACTACACAATAAAACTGTTTTGAACTTGAATGCATGATTGGGCAAATATGTTTTTCTCTGCATTATCTAAGCTTAAATCTCATACTAGTATACTGTACTTATTACTGAAATAATGAACCCAATTTCCAAAATCTACAGTATATCGTTACCAAATATTATACCACAGATGTTTATTAGATGTTAATTTAATTAATAGAAAATAGTACTTTAATTTTAAATGCATGTGCAGAATCTACAAATTATGTTCTTTCAGGTTTGTCATGACATAAAAAAAAAAACATTGATAAAAAGGTTTTTATATTTGTAAATTGTGGAAGGTGTTGTGGTAATGAGAGAAATGAATCAAAATTTTCAAAACTGTTAAATTAAAAATAAATATTTCAGAACTTCAAGTAACTGTGCATGACTTAATAATCCATTTTTAAAAATGTGAAAATGTACTTGCTTTTCTCACAGTGTTGATGGTTTCTGAGTGTTGGGGTAATGAGATTTTGTGAGAAATCACCCAGTTAATCGCCCTACATTCATGAATTTTGGAATGTTGATGGGTAACCAGAGAACTTTGAGGAAAGTCATGCAATAACCAGGAAAAATTTAAAAATTCACAGACAGTGTAGCTCAGCATTGAACTGGGAACCCTTCGAATGCTACATGATGCATCTTAATTTTGCTCAGTGTAAGATTCAATGTTTCCCCATAAATGGCGCAATAACAATCAGGTCATCTTTTATGTATGTTGTGTACTGCATCGCCTACTCCGGTGCATGAGTCGGAAAGAGTTTCAATGTCCAATTTATTAAAAACCTGTGATGACGAAGACAACACCTCTAGTCCGTAGCTCCTTGGAATTCATACTCCAGACATTCATGAAGATAAAGCGCCCGAATCCCAGTATTGGTCTGTGTTTTCCATTTATCATAATAAGACAAAAGCCTCCACCTACATGTATCAGCCTGTTGTGTTTATTTACCCTTTCCCGTCCTGACTATGATTCTTTATGCTGATTCGGATCTGTTTAATAAACTGCTTGTGGTTGTATCCTAGCGACTCCATCTCATCTTGACAGCACGCCCTGAAGTACCCTGATGGAATATTAAGCAGGAAAGAGAGAAGTAGGTACTCTCTCAAACCTCTATAGATTTTTTTTAAAGCTAAACAAACCATGCCTGGTCCTGATGAAGCACATTAACTTAGTGCAGCTAAATGCATGAGAAGATTCATGACACGATTCATCAGTCTCTAATTAACCACCAATCTAATTTATTATTAACGGGTCTCTAAAGTCTTATCCATACAGTAAGCTTACTGCAAAAGGAATAAATAGTAAAAATAAATACAAGGAAATCCTAAGCATAGCACTGCAGTACAGCAATTCCTCTTCTTCTGTTGCCTGTTGCATCATTTTCATATTTCCTCCCACATCACCCACTCTTCCTTCACTTCCCTGATGAAAATACATGCAACAACAGATTGGATATTTATTAAAAGGTACACTTTTAGCCTGAAAGAGAGTGGCATGGAGTCAGAGCATTGTTCAATGGCATCCAAGTATTAGATGCATTTTACAGCTTACACACATTCAAGGTTCTTTCTTTGATGAATAACAGGTCTGAACATTTACAGCATCTTGTATGTTGCATAACTTGAACACAAATGTGTTACGAAAAAAGATGCACACAGACCATTATCATCCACTGTTTGCATATTCATTAAAATTCCAATGACTCAATTTCTATGAAACATTAAAAATAAGGTTAGGGTCAGGGCCAGGGTTAGTGTTTTGATGACTTCATGTCCCATGAAATTGAATGAAATCTGACATCACCCTGTGTCATTTGAATCTGTAGTAATTTTTCATGTCCCAAACTGAGGCATGTGTCAGTTATGTGTCACTTCTGACCTTGTACTCAAGGCTCTTGCTCTTAAGGCCTAAACATTGCTGGATAAAATTATGAATAAACTTGAACTATGAATGAGCTTTAAGCATAGCAAATATTTTAATATTTTACAATATTACAAGATCTATTTCAATACAAGGGGCGTTCAAGTCAAACCGAGACTTTTGAACGTGCAGAATAACACAACAGTTATGAGAGTTAAAACTCTATGTCTTTATATAATCCCCTGCTATACTAATGCACTCATCCTAGCATTTCACTGGTGCTTGGACCCCATCAAGGTGGAAAGTTGTCTCGACACTGGAGTGATGATCGGACTGCCCGCTTCTTTATAATGTTTTGCAACACTGAAATCTTTTATTGCGGCCAAGAGTCGCATCACTGTACTGTACTTGAAGTCGTCTGAAAACGTCGATCAGTTTCATGCCCTGATTCGTAAGACATTTCATCAATTCCTGATTTGACTTGAACACCAGTAATGCTCGCAGTGTAATGAGAGTGAAAGCCACGTTAAACCAAAGGCAAGCGCTTCTGTTTAAAGACTTTAGACCAGATGCTGCTGCTGTTTCAGACACCAGTATACATACACACACACACACAAAAAAAAAAAAAAAACTGGGCATGCTGGTTCAATCCCATGAAGCTAATTTACATAATCCGAACAGGCATTCCAGAAAATCGGATCAAGTATGCGTGTTAACTAGCTCTTAATAAAAGAACACCCCCCACACACACAGACTTATGAAGGTAATTCACTAAGTCATTAGGCATGCATGGAAATGTAATGCGTCACACATGTCGGGATAAAAGGTGCATCAAAATTTAAGTCAACTGCTAACCTATAAGTGACAGTGGAATATAGGGGTAGGCTGAAGGTTAGATCCGGGTTTCACGGGAGGTTTAGAATTATGTAATCATTTAAAATAACAAAATACACACGGAACAGAAATTAGAAAATGTACAGAATCAGAATTGTGTACACAGGATGATCAAGGGGAATGCATCTATGGCTTGTGCTGAAAAAAAGAAAAGTCCTCTGGGCTTAGGATAGTGGACAGACAGCCTTTGGTGTGTAATGTATATCATTTTACAGCCTCTTTAAAACGTAAGATGACCCATGATGTATCTCAGCCTCCAACCTATCTGTATCTTAACTTCCTGAGAATGAGTGTGACAAACAGTTCATCATCCTGACAACGACACTGGCAAAGTGCATTGACTCCGTGGTATCTGATTCTTGTCCCTTTGACACGCTGCTAACAGCTCTGAATGAAATCTTATGATGTGTTAAATCACAAGTGCCTCCCTGATGAGGACCTTGCAGAATGAGTGCACGAACGAGTATTATGGAAATTTATCACAACGAGCAGCCAGTGTCGGTAAACATAACTGCTGCATTTTCGACAAGAGAGACATGGGGACAATGACGTCTCCAAGCATACAGTAGGCTCATAAAACACCTTTCCACTCAAATGTCTCTCTCCATACTGTACAGTCACAGCATTCCACTTGACTCAGGTTTGGCCCAGCTTAACATGACACTTTTTACTTATAATTAAATATTCGCAAAAAAATGCACACTAAGAAAATAAGCAGTATAAATAATGTTTGAGAGCAGGCTGGAGAGGATGGGAAGCAGATCTATTGCATTATTTGGAGTAAAGTTTGCACTTTACTATCTAGAGTCAGCTCTAAAGCGATGACAAATCTTTCATCATTACCACTGTTAAAAAAAAAATAATACAAAAAAATGATAAATAAAAAGTAAAATTTTATGCTCATTGAAATGGATTTTACACTAAAGCATCTGAGCATAGCTGAATAAATCACATTGATAAATAATAATAAAAAAAAAAAACTCATTTCAGCTATAATGCGAAACCTCTCAGCTAATCCAGCAAGCTGTGCTGAAAAAACTAAATCGTTAATTAACCAAAGCTGCCTTAGTCATGATTTCAGAATAAGTACTAATATAGCCCTTGAAAGTAATTAAGCAAGCCTATAATAGTAAAAACAAATGATATCAGAAGGTTAATTAGACAGGAATTAAAGGGCAGATTATACTGATTAGGCTGGTCTGGGCATACGGTGAGAGAAGAGACGGAGGAAATTGGGAGAAGAGACAGAACTTATAACAGCAGAAACTATTGTAGTGTCTTTAAGCTAAAGTTCTACATATTAATACAGCCCCTACATTTATTTTAGTATGGTTTATATACCACACTAATACTTAAATAAATTAATGCAACTTCCCGCGATACAGTATGCCAGAACCGTTACGTAGTGGTCAACCAAATGATGGCTATATTTATGAGAGGCGTTCAAGTCAAACTGGGACTTGTGATGAAATTTCTTGTAAACTAAGGCATACAGTAAAACCAATTTACCGAATGACACGAGACTTGCACAGTAAAGTACAGAGTACTTAGCACAGTACAATGATGAGACTTTGTGCCACAGTAAAATGTAAACGATGCAAATGTTTTAAAGAAAGTCGCACGTCCTCGAATGACTATCCTGGCCGAGGTGGCTCGGAGCGCACTGCAGTCGTTCCCGTGAATGATTAGCCTGATCCTTTCAAATTGACTAATACAGTAAGTTCTGGAAGAGACGCATGTGTCTGTGCAAACTGTACACACAATAATTCACCAACACCACTTGCACATTACAGGAACTCGGCTGGGAGTTTTTGCTATATCCCCCGAACAATCCTGACTTCGCTTAATGTTTGGGCCATTAAAGGAGTTCCAGGGGGGCCAGCGTTTTAGATGTGAAGCAGGCAGTCCGATCCTGGCTCTGCGGTAACTGAGAAACCTTTCTACACTAATGGATTCCAAGCACTAGTGAAAAACTGTGATAAGTGCATTGGTGCAGCAGGGGATTATATAGAGAAATAAAGGGAGTTTTAAACTCTCAGAACTCTGTCTTCTGTTACTTTGCACAATCAAACGTCCTGGTTTCACTTGAATGCGCTTCGTATACAAGAAGCAGCATTACTAATTTAAATTCAAAAACACACCAAAAGGTCCGAGTGACTTTCATTTAAAATAAAGCACTTACACTAAAGCACAGAGAAAAATAAGTGACTTTCTGGTATTTATGTAAGACAGTACAAAGAGCATACACTCTACATTATCTGAAATCACTCCTGCGCTTCCTCCCTAGCATTGAATTTTAAGCAATTCAAGTCCAAGATTTCATTTGCACTTGAGCACTAGTGTGTCACTAAAAGTAATTTTCACATCGTACAGTTCTGCTCTCGACTGTATTTGGTTTCATTTTCTCTGGTGAATAAAACAATTTCCAATTCATTAAGCCTTGCTTTTGTTTTGGAGGGCCTGCAAATTAAAGACACTCATGGGCTTTGTTCTCGAGCATGCCCTCGCTTCTGGGCTTTGAGATGCTTTTTTTTTTTTTTTTTTGGGAGGGGGTGGAAATTTAAGCTAACATTAAGACACACAAATCACCTAAATAATTATACACCTATTTTTAGTTAATCATTAATCATCCTGTGTTTGTACAGTGTTTATGGTTAATGAGTTTTTTTTTTTCTGATCCAGTTTTGCCTATACGTTACTGTTTTTTTTTTTTTTTAACTTGGTAAAAGCACATGTGTCTGTGTTACCACTATCAGCTTTTCACATATGGATCCTGATGCTTTGACGCTTGTTTTTTGGGGAAGACTTTTGCCCAAGCTTGTCAGATTGTATCTCAATCAAATCCCTGACGATTAAAAGCATCCTCACAACATGATGCTACCACCTCCAGGCTTCACTGTGTGGGATCACAATAATGTGCAAGAGGTGGATTTCTAACAAACTCAGCACTTTGTGCCAAGGCCAATAAATTCATAGTGCTATACCACAGAATCCATCCACTACGTTTTACGCACTTCTTGTGGCAATTGCAGTGCTTTTTCGATTTTATTCGCTCACTCATTTCTTCTGTAGTTTAATTGATTTTCCTGGGAACAGGCTCTACCATGTGATCTCTCCAGCTTCTTCAAAGATCCTCTTGACCTCTGGGTTGCTTTTTTGATTAATGCCCGGTTAGGCGGTCAACCTGCTCTAAGTGGAGTTGTCCCATATTTTTTTTTACCTTAATTGCATTCTGGGGGATGCTGGGAAATATTTGTGTAAACTATCTATTAAACATCAAGAACCGTGAATAACCTGTTAATGTTCAGAATTAGTTGATAGCCTGGTTAAGCCATTAGATCACTCCTACCTGTGGAGCATTTATTATAATGTTTTATTTAATTGCGTACTAGAGATGCAGGAAAAAGTGAGTCAGTGATGTATCGCAATTCTTTTGTGTGGCAAATTATGTTTCGGCACACCGACTCCAAAGTCGAGATTTGACATTTTAGATAAATAGAATGCTTGCATTTGAGGTGTTAAATGTTGCTCCATAAAATATCCTCTACAAGTGGTGCACTTTCAACTATTAATACATTGGCAGCCAGTACAAAGAAGATGTAATTTATATCAAAATCAGTTTGTAAAATCATTATACAGTATATATCATTATTCAGCACCCTGGTATCGTGAAATCGTATCAGCTGGTCCCTGGTGAATACTGTCTCTAATGACCACCTAAGATTACTACAACTAAATATTTGGTTTTGAGCTTATATTTGAGAAAGAACCTTCATGGTAAGCTACTGTCATTAATGCGCTGCTCTTAGTCAACAACAATCAGATCAAAACATTACCAGTCCACAGGGATTTCTCCACCCCGTCCCCATTACCATCCTGATACTTAACAAATCAAAATATATAAAATATATATATATATATAAATCTAAAAGCATAAGCCATTATGCAACTATCCATACACAATAACCCAATTAGAAAAATTATTGCTTTTCCTGACACCATGAACGAGTTAACAGTAACACCGACTCATCGGGGATGATTGCATGCTTGCTCTGTTATGAGAACAGTTTAAGAGCACTGATATTGTATGTTGGGTAACGTTGTGTGTTAAAGTGTGAAGAGCTATGCAAAATTCAGACCAATCGCTGTAGACTCTCACACACACTCATGTCGATCTCCAGCACTAATGGATCGACATATTGACCTGTATTTGCATAAAAAAGCCAATGTTGCTTCTAGTAATACCAGATATTGGTTTTTGTTACATAAGGAGGAATATTAGAAAGCAGTATATCAGTTTATGGAAAAAAAAAAGATACAATGCTATCTAAATTGTTTATACTACGATGTAAATTGCATGAACTAAACAAAGCCAGTTACAAGTATAGACTTATTAAAGGTAACATGTTTTACTATTCCTGTAACAACTTATACAAAGTGCAATAATGACATACACACACACACGATAATGCATTATTTTTTCTCCTTATATGATGTCATATTAAAAGCGAAAATCTACTTAGCTTAAATGAAAAAGACAAAAAAAACTTTTGTCTATGGCCAACCATACAGGAAACAAATCTAAATACCTAAAAATGCTTAAAATAGATTTTGCATAATAGGTGCCCCCTCAAAAACAACCAAACAATTGTTAAAGACAAGGTAATAGATCACATAATGAATGAAGCAAACCCAGCGTATTCCACACAGATTTAGATCAGACTTCTGTTGCGCGTCAAGTTTTCCTGTTCTCCTCAATGCTCAACAAACCTCTAGAGTCTTAATGAAAAGTCAATTCCTCCTCAGTTTAAGGCCTCTGCTCACCTGGGTGTATCTAAACCATATGGCTCCTTAGAAGAATGTGTTGCTAAGATTGCACTTGTGTGTGTGTGTGTGTGTGTGTGTGTGTGTGTGTGTGTGTGAGATTTAGACATATAAACTGTCTGTTTAATTAATTACAAGACAAGATCAGAATTAAGACAAATTCAGACAAATTCACCAAACTCACATGAAACATTACAAATTAGTGATGGGAAGTTTGGATTATTTTAGTGACTCGGTTCAAAATGAACAAACCTTTTTTTTTTTTTTAATCATTTAGTTCATTTCATTCTTTTGATTAGAAATAAAATCAAATGTTACATATTCAAAAAACAGACCCCCAAAACGTCTACATACACAAAATTGGCGATAGTTCCAGGAATGAAAATATTACAATGCAGCTACGGACATTTAATGCTAAACAGAAGCAACTCGCCTCTCATATCTTCTGGTCCGAATCGATCGTTCTCTTGTCACGTGACTCTCAGATTCTATGCAGTGCATTACACAGGAAACAGAATCGAATGGTTCTTCTCATGAGTCGTTCGTTCTTTTGAAATGAACAATTCGGACCAAAAGACTCAAAGGTAACTACTAATTTCTGTTTCCTGTACATAACATACGGAAGTTTTGCGATGCTTTGTTCATGTGCGCCCAGTAGAAAGTGAACGAATTACTCTCTGAGACTACTCGTTCTTCTGAGTCATGTTAAAGACTCATTCAAAAGGAATGAATCGTTCATGAACAACCCTTCACTATTACAAATGTGTAGGTCACATTTCATTGTGGTCAACTTTCTGCCATTTTATTTGTAGATGATAAACAACAACAAAAGTATTTTAATTAGTATTTGTGTGAACAGCAGTTCATGCTCCAGTCTAGACTGAACTGCATATTTTATCCATTTCATCATAACGTCGCCCAGCCACGGCTTGTTTTTTCTATACTTCTCAAACGTACACCTCGCACACTACAGAGCGCTTTAAGAAGATTAAAAATGGAGACAGATGGTGGACTGATCAGCCATGACTAGAACTACAGCACACAATAATTCTCTCCTACAAACAGCTATTGGGACACTTGTGTGTTCTTTCTATTTTTTTTTTGAGAGGATAATGACAGAGCTGAAGATAAACACCTAATTAGAGTTTTCAATCACAACTCAATCAGGCAGAACAAGAAGTCTAATTAGTGCTTAGTCTCAGAGTTGTGTTCCTAACTCTTCATTTAAAGATCTACAAAGAGATCCAGTTCCCTTCATTACCCTTGACTCAGACAGATGTTGCTTTCCGAGAAGTTTTACAAGTTGCTGCATTAAAAAAAATAGCATCATGACTGCAACAGCGGTTGGAGTTGGTGTGACGTGCCCATCCTTTAGCCCCGCCCCTGCTTGCATTAACATTCATGCAGCATTCACAAATTGCATGTGTGTGCTTTCACGCATTTGACTGTATGAAAACCAGACAGTGTTCAACAATACAACGATGCCTAGTCCACCTTAGCATATATAATATGCTACATTTTTTTCTAAAAATCAATTAAATAATTTCTAGATTCATTAGAATTCTTAAAAATTTGCTTATTAATGCTAATTAATGGGTTTGATCCAGGAATCCAACTAACACACACTGATTTACGTAATCTAAAAGCACCCTACTGGGTGCCATGACAACCACTGACCTTTACTTGTTAATTTAAAATGTGTTTCATCAGGTTTCATTTGGGTGAATGTCTAATTTACGGATTTAATAATAAAATGTGCCAGGGCATCTTTACTATAAAAGCACAAACCAATTATTTTAGCTAATTATCACCTGAAGCAGTATATAAAGCAGCCATACATTTCTTATTAAAATATCAGCAGCTGAAGGTAGCTGATTGTTCCTCTGCTCAAGTGTACATAAGCAGAGAAAAATGAGACAAAATGGAAAAGATCACTGTGTTGGCAAAGAAAATAAGCCGGTAAAGCAGATAACGAGCTTAGTGATGTGCACTAAAAAATGCTAGACATTTTAAAACCTTTTCTATCCCTATATAGTAAAAATAGGAACTTTCTTTATTAAAACATGATTACAATAGACAAAATATGAGGTCCACCTTCCAACAGGACAAAACAGGACCAGAAGCACATTGGCCAAGGTTCGAAATGACAAAATTGATTAGACTGACTCAGTCTGAGCCCACCCCTAAATCAGAGGAGGAAAATATAGATGTGTAAAGATGGTTGGGATACACCAGTCAGCTATAATGTGAAAACTGCCTGGGTAAAAATTAGAAAGTTTGTCCCTGATAAACCCGGGGCGACCCGTCCTCATTTGGGTGAAACCAGATACTGTAGAACTACCATAAATCAAGCCTTGTTATATCTGTGTACTATATTCTGTAGGTCACCATAACAGCTCTGACTCAAGTTCAACAATTGCCATGTAAAGAAAAGAAAAGAGCATCAATAAAGATATAGAAGATACCTGGCATGGTGTACATCGATCAGCCATAACAATAAAATCACCTGCCTAATATTGTGTAGGTTGCTCTCGTGGCACCAAAACAACTTTACCATAACAGCATGGACTCCATAAAAACCTGAGTGTGTGATATGAAATCTGACACCAAGTTACTAGCGGAACATCCTGTAGTCCTGTCCTGTATTTTGCACATAGAATCGTTAGTGCGGCACAGCTCAATCAGATCAAAATATTGTCCAGAGCATCACACTGTTTCTGCCAGCTTGCCTTCATCTTCTCCTCCAGCATGCAATAAACAAGCAGCCAGCTTTCTATCGTTGCATGGCCCAGGGTTCTGATGCTCATGTGCCCTTTGTAGGTGGTTTTGGTGATGGACATCAATTTGTGATAGTCTAGCCTTCATTTCCCATGTGCATCAATGAGCTACAGTATGGGCACTCTTGACCCTCGCTGGTGTCCTTCCTTATTTCACTTAGGAACTAACCACTGCATAATGGGAACATCCCACAATACCTGAAGTTTTGGAGATGCTCTAACCCAGTTATCTAGCCATCAAATTTTTGGCCTTGTCATAGTTGCCCAGATCCTTACGCCTCCCCATATTTCCTGCCCACAACACGTCACCTTAAAGACCTGACTTGCTGTCTTTTACATTGTACCTCAGATGGCATGAGAATCAATGATACTTACTACAACTGTCTTTTAAATGATCTTAAAGCTTGGG
>JAOVVA010000041.1:3843551-3854994 GCA_028565275.1 Leiocassis micropogon
GGGGGGGGATACTATAAAACTATAGTACATCTAAAGGTTTCAGGGGGACGGAGGATTATGTATGCAAGGCACAGAGTAGCTCTCCCATTAGGAGAGATGTTTTTCGGTCTTATAACAAAGCATATGACCGAATACCATACAGCTTCACGAGACACAAACGGACCATCTACTCTCATTACACATCCATGAATGGATATTTGCCTGACTGACCACTCTCAATGCAATAATAATCAATTTCCTCTAAAATGTAACCAAGAATGTTCAGCGATGCTCTCAGCCCTGGCGGAGACTTGCAATAACGTGCAAAAGCTGCTGTTCTCCCTATATAGCTTCCTGTATACAGTTATTAAATAATTTAGTGGCGATTTGTAGATCTCATATTTCCCATTTTGTCAAATGGAGAGCTCTAGAAAAATATCCAACAAGCTTCGTTGGGTTCAAACTCTACACTGCTTCACACCTCACACACTAAGATTTCATTCAGGCACCTTTTACTTTGATTATAGCACACAATGTGGTGGCCAGTGCACGTGGAAAAAAAAAAAAATTCTTATGCTTCCAGAACCGGTCTTTCACAATGCGAGTCTTGGAATATGCCGGTGCCATAATAATATGCCGGTGATACAGTAATCTGGTCATTCAGGTCGTCAGCTGTTTTTCAATTTATAACACTGCTACACATACTGTATATACACACACACACACACACACACACTATCTATCTATAACCTTTTTAGAAGTCAATTCTAGTGTCTATATATATATATATATATATATATATATATATATAAAAGCAGGGAAGACCCAGGGGAGGCCCATCTGAATTTTTTGAGGTCCCGTTTTTAAATCTTATATGGGGAGACTTACTTAAATCACCATCAAGAGAAGTTACTCTTACCACCCTAAATAGCATGAATTTTGCTCCTCTTGTACCAAAGCAATTTTTGAATGATTAAAATGTTTATTGATGAATGACATGTTATTGTTAGCAAATTAGTAATATTTAACATTACTTCCTGTCATCATGCTCGTTATAGCCTTTAAAACAGTTGCTCCATGACCAGCCTGTGTTTTTTATTTCTTTTAATTAATAATGATTGTTACAGAGCAATGGCACTAGACTTGACTTCTAGAAAGGTTAAATTAACTTCTTATAGACTTTACAATTTTGATCTGTTTAGTGGTCTTTACAGATTATACGGTGTATCTAACATTACATTTTCTCCCCCCTAATTTTATTTAAAAAGTGAAATTTGTTCTAGACTCATCATATGTCAAGTGAAATTAATTTATTTTTATATATATTATATTAATTTATTTAATAAATTAATAAAACTTGTGCACTTAATACTCAGTCAGGGCTCCTTCAGCACGAATTACTGCATCAATACGGTATATGGCATGGAGGCGATCAGGTTACGGCACTGCTGAGGCTTTACTGAAGACCACGTTGCTTTGATAGCAGCTTTCAGCTCGTCTGTGTTGTTGAGACGAAATTTCTTACCTTTAAATTTCCGGAATCATATTAGTTTCATTTTTTAATTAAATTACACAATATTTCACAATACTCACTTGTTTTTAGATGCACTGTACATTGTAAAGGTGGATGATTTTGTGAAAGTATATATAAAAAAAAGGATTTACAATGTTTCGATTACTGTTTAGAGCTACTGCAATGGAAAATAAATTAAAGGTTCTAACCAGATTCAAGAATTTGACATTACTTTTAGGAAATAGGTTGTCGAACACATTTTAATTTTTGCACCAACAGAGATGAGTTTGCACTAAATGTGCCATTTTAACCTGAACGAGTACCGAAAAGTAAACTAGTAGCGGTAGAGTTTGATCACACACAGACGAAGTGCCAATGATTGGTAGGGTAGCATTCACTTTTCCTCTTGCTATGGATGTTTTTGTTTACACACATACACAGAGCCTAGTGTGCATTAGTGTTGTGGACCTCATTACAGAAAAGCACCTCATTCACGCCAGGCACACGCCTCCATAACAGACTCGGAGAACTCAAGGCTAATGCAAGAAAGCCATTATTCTCAGCATTCGAGTGCCCTTCGTTTATGGAAGTACATGTACTGCCATTTTTAATGGGATCACTCGCTTGCTTGTTTGTGTGCATGTAAGAGATGGGGGGGAGGGGGGGGGAACTGAAAGTGGTTAATTAGTGCCTGTGGCTGTTGAAGGTTATGAGAGAGTTGCAGTCCCTTGTGTATCCCTCGTGCATGCCAACCATCAGAGAAAGAGCGAGCAAAAGAAATGAGATGGAACATAAAAAAAAGAGCTAGAAACTGAGGGGGGAAAAAAAATAGTAGATGAATAAATACAGGGGATGGGTTAATGGATGAATGCCCAAAATGAGACCGGGCCTGGCAGCTGAAACGGATACAAAACCAGATAAAGGAGAAAAATGTAAGTGAGAAGTAGAGGGAAGTGCTGAAGTAGATCAAAGCTTCACTTTTCTCCCGTCTATCTTTTCATAAAATCATAATTAACCACATTTCATTACCGAGCACCCTTATTCCCTGCACTCTTCTCTTGTCAATCTCCCGCGTTTTTACTTCGCTACACAGCCCAGAGGGCCAAGGGTGAAACCACACACTGACAGCAATACAAGGGATTCTGGGTAAAGTGTAATTTTTATTGTTTTCATGCACACCAGGCCAAAAGAGATATTATCAGTCCTTTCTCAGGGACGGCTAATCAAAATATTGAACAGAAAGGGGGGTGAGGAATTAAACTTTATTTCTAGTTGAACCTAATAGCATGACGGTTCTTTATAGGCATATAACTACTACTTATGCGCACACAGAGAAACACTTAGCAAAAGAGAGAAACAGCACCATTCGATACAGCTTTTTTGTTGTCGTCGAAGGCCATAACCATGATGGGTCCTTTCACTCCGGATCGCAGAAATTGTATGTTACTAAATTACAGGCTGAAAAGAAAACCTGTTCCAGTGCTCTTAAACCTAAGAATGGGTTACATTTGTCCTGAACACTAGCTGATGTTCATATAATGATTTCAGACACAGAAATTGAAGCAAAAAATTGGATCACTTTAATAGTACAACATATTTGTCCATTTGTATAATATATAATAAATAAAATTTTAAAAAATAACATATATTGGTCAGAAATGTACCAAAGAGAGAGAACACCAATTCTCTCACCAATTGCAGCATGCAATGCTGTGGCCAATTTATGTATAAAAGTGATTCCTGGAGTATTTCTGTGCCATCAGAGAGAGGAAAAATGTGACACCCTGATCATTCAGTACATTCAGGTCGTCAGCTGACTCCATTTTATTGCCACATAACGTTGCCGAGCCTAGACCTGAGCAACTGAAGCAACCCCAGATCATAACACAGTACAGTGAGCACTTCTTACCCGACACACCCATTGATCTGGAATAGGGTCAGTCTGGACTCATAAGATCACAGGACCTTTATCCAATATTTATGCTCCCTAGAAAACTAAAGTTTTTTTTCTCTCTCTCTCTAATAAGTCTCACTAACCAGTGGTTTCACATCATAGTAGTTATCACATTGTGCATGTGTGGAAATGCTCTTATTTTCAGTGTTACAATGGCTTTTACTTTACTAAGTGTTTAAGTGATCTCTGATCATGATCAATAATGATTTTCCCGACCACATTTATTTTTAGTGAAGTTTATGGTTCAACACTATCCAGGTTTTAATAATGTCATGGACGGCTCTTAAATTTCAGTCATTTTAATGGTTTCTTTGCTTGATGAAGAGCATGCCTTATTTTTTTTCTTCTCGCTTGCTCTCAAAATATCCACAAGTTAATTAAATAAATAAATAAAATCATACACGACTTATAATACAGGGCTGTTGACTGGTTCAACAGCATCCAGATCAACTCATACTAATAGTACTGCCGCATAAACTTTCTTCAAAATTATTATTCATCTTTAATTCATGAAAAACATCAAAAAAAAAAAAACATCAAAAAAAAAAAACATCAAAAAAAAAACAACTGACCAACAAATTGTGGGAAAGAAAACTGTTAAATGTAAACTTAAAGATAACATACTGTATAATTCCAGTGTACTGTTACACATCCCTTTGAGCTCTATTACAGTGGCTTTATGAAAGAAACAAAACTACTTGATTTCTTTTTCATGAGATGGATGAAATGGTGAAAAACGCAACAATTCTACTCATCCTTTATTTCTATTGAGTTTTTGTCAATTTACATTTGAGAGCATACACATGAAACAGAATATACAGTATGACACTTTATACGGTGCCCACAACTGCATTCTGTTGGTGCTAAGGGATTATCCGCAGTCCATTCATTTAGCATGACGTGGCTATACTGTACATAGGAGCGCCCCCAAGCATTGTTTCTCTCCTTTTTCTCGTCTGGTGGATTTTTTGATCCTGTGAGATAATCTAAAGCTTGTCTGTGAGAGAAAGTGACCCCAGGATAGCTTAATTTGTGCTCTCACAGAAAGATACATGTCTACTAGGAACTGTTTGAGCTAATTGAAAACTTTGGCAAATGAATTAAAACAAAGGCCAAAACATCACCAGGCAGTAAATAAACTTGTTTTATACATGTATACTACATATACTATTACTAATGTAGTCGATTATTCGAATGATTTTAATTATCTTTATTCCAGTGGCCAATCACTGATCAACTTTGCTTCCAATGAGCAATCACGGATAAGTGTTGCTCCAAAGGCGAAATACAGATCAGCATTGCTCCCAATAGCCATTGATCATCCTTCTCATGAACTACTGATTACTATTTGTCCCTAATCACATGTTTGATAATGACTATTCACTGATTACAAAAGTTCCTGACTACCTGTCACAAACCAGTGTTCTCAATAACCAATTGCTGATCACTACTCGTTTCCATTAGCAACAATTAATCACTGTTTTTCCCAACGGCCAATCATAGACTACCTATGTCCCACCTTCATACTTTATTATTAAACTATTTTGTCCAAATTTACAAGTGATTTAGGGAAATGTTTCTACTTTCAACCACTTTTTTCATGTCTCATCTGGATTCTCAACAGAAATGAACAAATTTGACCCCTTTCTGTCTAATGCGATATCCATGAACTCGCAAATCAATCTAAGACATCTGGTGAATTGAGATGCATTAGCTCCTGACTCCAGCTATGCACGCTCTCTTATACAAATCTATGTGACACGGAATAAATCTGCTCTTATTAAACTATTTTTTTTAAGTTTTGAGAACTTCACCTGCCATTACGGTGCCATCACCCCCTCCTACAAACAGCACTTGTTTAATTCAACCATGAAGTGGCTATTTCAGGACCCAGACTCACAATTTGGGTGTGTGAAGATGTCAGGGCTCTTACAAAACTGTTTCTAAGAGTGTTAATTTGGGTCATCGTTAATGCTAGCTTCACATGGCTAGAAGCTTTTATGTTGCTAATGGGGACAACTGAGTCGCTGTGAAAGAACCGGAGTAATGAGCTCAGGTGACCATGCCACCGTCTCAAAATGGCATCAGCACCCACTGAGCTGCCCATATGCCAATGCTCAAGCTAGTCATTAGCAGATTATGTACATAGTAGTAGCAGTTAGTCGTTTCTGTGGCCACACAGTGAAAACAGGACTCTATTATAATAAATGTCAACAATTTTGATGTTTAAAGGCACAACGACAGAGGAAGATGTCAAAGTAACAAACATTTTCATTGAATTTCTGGGTAGCATGCATTAAAAAAATCTCATGTATTATATTAATTTGGCTTATTTGGAAACATGAAAAATGGTTTGATAATTTGCTGCCAGACATCACCTCATTAAATGTATACAGAGACATTTAAAAGAAAATTATGCTCATAAATAAGCAGCAAAGTTAGTTTGTGCTTCTTTTGCAAAGACAAAAAAAGTGAATACAAACCATACTTCGCTCCACACATGCCGCACAATACAACCCCTTATAGTCCCACCTCACACAACAACCCTACCCACACAGCACAATACAGTCCCACCCCACTCAACTACACCCAGCCACCACATAACCCTATAGACAACCCCACACAACCCCTTCCCACAGAGCACAATACAATACGACCCCACCTCTAGAACCCAACAAAACAACCCCAGCCAACAACTCTACCTCACAGGGCACAACACGATCACTCAAACCAGACACCACAACTGCACCTCACCTTAAGCCCAACACAACCCACTATACCCGAACAACTCTACAAACCGACTGTACCAACACAACAACCTACTGCACCACCCGAACACACCCCAAAACAACCTCAACACAACTGCGCCGCACGGCAATACAACCCCACTGCACCATCACAAGTCCAATACAAAACTACAAACCCAAACTTCACCCCATCCTAAGAAACACATCCCCACACAAGCCCTCACAACACACTAGCGCAACACCACCACACCACCCCGAACTCAACATCCCAACTCCAATGCAACCTCACCCCAACACAACACCACAACTTTGACCCCATCCTACCCCAACACGCACTGGGGTCCAGGGACAGCTCCTGGGAAAAGAGCTTTTACAGGGTGTGATGTCTGCAATAACACTTAACTAGGGAGAGTAAAGGCTGAGGCATGTGTCTGCAGAACATGGAGCACATGCCATAATTATAGTTCAGGATCTCTAAATGATTGTATTTATACATTTATTTAGTACATGCGCAGTGTTTTTGCGTGTGAGAGTCACACAGTGTGTTTGTGTGAGAGAGTGAGGGAAAGACATAAATGGAAAATCTATGCTTATCATGTTCGATAGCATTGACAATGATCATACCTTACCACACTGTAAATCAGACAATGGCCTTAGCCATTAGCCTACCATCAACCAGCAGGATTTACAGTATACACAACCAGCACACCAGTATAAACCAGTATAAACTTTTGCCATTCTGTGCTTTATTCATAACAATAAAAAATTACCATTTGTGTGCTTTAAAGTTATTTGCATATGACAAACAAATTTATGGGTGGAGGCAATAAGGAGCAATAACTTTGTGTTTGCAGTTGTATTTTGGTTATTCTATAATGCAGATCCAAAGAACGTGAGGCTTATTATATTTATAAAATAAAAAAAACAGCATATTGTATGTGAAACCCTTCCCATGGCTTGATGGAGATGCAGACCAAGCCATTCATCAGGAACCGCTACAGCTTGG
Organism: Leiocassis micropogon; assembly: GCA_028565275.1. Classification (NCBI taxonomy): domain Eukaryota; kingdom Metazoa; phylum Chordata; class Actinopteri; order Siluriformes; family Bagridae; genus Leiocassis; species Leiocassis micropogon. Next base: position 3,850,751 of record JAOVVA010000041.1, read on the forward strand.
TCTAAATGTAATTCATCATTTTATCCATAAAATATTGGGTCCTCTAGAGAAGCACGGTCCCTGATTAACAAACTCCCTCTTCTCTAATATACTTCAAGCAGAAAAACAACCTTTTTCTGGACAAAGGGCCTCAAATCTGGTCTTGAGATGGTTTCTGTATCGACTTATTTTGGAATTAGCTGTAATGCTATGGGTCTGGAAGGAGAGTTGGTAAAAAAATGATGTGTTGTTTTTTTCTTCTCACATGCACAACATTTGACAAGTCATTCCTGCTTCAAAATAACAGCACAATAACCCAAGGCTTACATTTCACATTTCAGGCTGACGCATTGTGGTTACATACAGTAGCATCAGATGTTGGTGCTAGATTTAATGTCAAAGCTTATTCCAGCTGTTGTGAGCAACTACAGCACAAAGTGCTCACACCAACATGCTGATATTGGACAAGTAGAACATATTCTATCCCTTCAAGGATAAAACTGTGTATAACTCATTTTGGCCAATTTCTACCTGTATGCTTAATAGTATGAAACAGTGAATAGTGCTTTAGAGCCTGGTTATGTCTGAGGTCTGAATATCAATGCGTGGAATTTCGTTAACAAATCACAGCGTGGGTGACTCAAATCTGAAGTCTTCCACTATTTAAAAATATATTACCAAGTACAAACCTTTTTATACAAAATTGATATGACAATTTTATATTTTTACAAGCTTCTGAGTTGAATGTACAAAAGTTAAGAAAAAAGAAATAAAAAGGCATCTAGGGAAGAAGAAAGAAATATTATATATATATATATATATATATATATATATATATATATGCATGCCTCAGCATGTAAAAAGACAGAAGAAAGCATGTTCGTATATTTCATTAAATTATCCAATACAGACCATGTCTTAACTGCTCCATATATATATATTATTACTGGGCATATATTACTGGGCATACATTTCTATTACTGGGCATGTGGGATGAAAAATCTTAACTCCTGATAATGAAACAAATAATTCTCTCTGCAGCTATTATAGTCTCTTTAAATGGAGAAAAAAAAAAAAACCCTAACCGTCAAGGAGTTTAAAATAATTCATATTTTGATGCGCTATGAACACCTTTCGAAATTGCTCCGCTTGTGCTCTAAGCTGAGTTAGTCTCTGTTATTTATTTCAGTTGCAACACCTTGGCACAGCTCAGTAAGTGGGCCAGCTGGTGAATTTATCAGAAAACAGAGATACTGATCTGAAAAGGAAGGAACTGAATGAAGAAACATGAGGTAAGCAAAGAAATAATTTCTGTCATATATATTTTATATATATACATACATACATATACATACGCGCACACAGACAGACATGAGTGGAAAGTCGCTGATAGTCATCTCATTGGCTGATTCACAAAATTCTACGCTGAATCATGCTAAGGGCCATCCAGCTGGTGGTACAGTAAACAGTATGTGGGAGGCAAGAGCACAACAAGGAATGATGAGTAATGACTGGATAACAGTTTCTTTAGTGAACAATTGGATTGTGAACATCAGAAGAGGACCATGAAGCAGTAGAAGGTGGCCTGGTCTGGTAAATCACTTATTATTATTATTAATTTTTAACACCATGAGTGTATTGATGACCTGGAGAATAGATGGCACAAGGATGCATTATGGGAAGAAGGCAAGCACACAGAGGCAGTGTGATTCTCTGGCCAATGTTTTACTGGGAAATCATGGGCCTGGTGGCTGTCGCCTTGACGCATTCCACCTACCTAAACATTATTCTAAATTTCCCAGATCTTGACTGGGATTGTATTCAAACTCTAAATACTCAGTGAAACAGTATGGGGCATGGCGGGCAAAGAGCCCAAGGCAACAGACATGGCTCGCCAGATCCAAATCCTATCAAGCGTCCATGGAATGAGGCATACAAACCTGTCTGTTCCATGGGGGCCACACCCCACAATCCACTGCACCCAAAGAATTCACTGTCAATATCCTGGTGCCAGACACCACAGCACAACCCCCAGAGATCCTCCAGAGCCACGCACTGAGGGACCAGAGCCGCTCTAGCGGCACAAGGGGAAGCCAAAACCTGTTAATGGTGTTAATGGTATGGCAGACTGGTGCATAACACTATGTATTTCTTAGTGGAAGAATGGAACCAGTAGACACAGTAATCACTCTCACTCACTCATCGTCTATACCGTTATATCCTGTATTCAGGGTCGTGGGGGTAGATAATCATATAAAATCAATACATCCTGTTGCTATTAATCCAGAATGGCACTTTGAGCTAGAAAACAACATATGAATACAAATGTCCCATCAAACCCCTGACATAGCAATGACTGTAAAATACTGGCAAGGGGTTGCCAAGGCGACCTTCATCACCTCAGAAACAGTGTTTTTTCCACCAGCTTTTATTTTTTAAAGTCCTAAATATTGTAAAAGACAGGTGTTATAAAACTGTTAATGTGATTAAAACCACAGAATTATAATGTAAACACACATACAGGCAACATTCTATCTATCTATCTATCTATATATATATATATATATATACACACAGTATATATGGGCAACATAATGTCTCGATTTAATTAAGACAAATTTTCCAATGATGGCAAACTAATAAAAAACGGTCTTTAAAGGCCGCCTCAATATACAGTTGAACCATTCTAACAGGCTACTCCTAATACTTTGTCTAACGATAATACCAGTACCACATATACTGAAGAAGTCTCATAGCCTTGTGCCTAAGCAAAGATCAAAAATCAAGTCAAGAAATGCTGCATGGATATAAAAATAGTTTAGAGCATGGTTAAAGCTAAGCAGTGCCAACAACAAAGTAGCAGCCAGTATGGTAACCAACACCATATTGTGAAACTGAACAACTCCGTACAACTTGCATAGTCGATTAATCTCAATTTGGGGGTTAAAAAAAACAAAAACAAAAAAAACACTTCACACTGCAATTTCTACTTTAAAGGTAAGCAACGTTAAAGAGTTGCATCGTGTCAGGTTTAGTTTAACACAAAAGCAAACTATTCCCTTATTAAACAAAAACTTTTTTTTAAGTTAATGAGATACCCTATTTGAGTTAATGATAAAGATTTGGCTGTGCCTCTGGTTTAGAACCTGGACTCTAATTCGTTTTAAAGAACAGCAGTCGATATCCACAGCATGGGTCAAGCTAAACAAGATAACTGAATCATACGCTGAGGTAAGTCATACACTAATGTACAACAGGCACGAACACAAATGAGAACAAATGAGAAGTTCGGAAAACTTTGATGACCCGTGTACACAAAGACACATGGGGTTAATAACACTAAGCATTTAAAGAGAAAGAAGGAGCAGGTGCGCCCAATCATTGAAAACGAATCAATCACAAGTCAAGAAGGTGAGACAGGACCAAACCAGAAACCAAAACATAAACAGAAGGTGCACGGTTCTCGTCGGCATGGAAACCATGACGCAAATCAGGGAGAGAGGAAATCAAAGGGCATCCTTGTGACCAGGAACGTAATTCTAATCTTTATAATAAGAGGTCAGTGAGTGAGTCATATGGTGTGTAACAGGAGGATGAAGTGAATAGCTTTGCAAAGCCTTCCTTCGTCTTCACTGTGTACCATTTCATGTGTTCCACAATTTTAAGCCATTTCCCCACAAAGAATATGAACAGAACATGAAAAAATTAAAGTTTAATTTTAGACTTTTTTCCATTTAGTCACTTAAAGCATGTTTGACTGGTACCGAGTGGTTAAAAAAAAATTTAGATTTCCAATTTTGACCTTTTTGGGAAAAATATAATAATTTTAGTAACTAAACTCTTAGTTACTCTGTCGTAGGTAGTCCTGCCAGGATTCCAGCTTGCACAAAATATACACTCACTCACAAAAGTACACCTCTCTAAGTTCATCAAACATTTTAGTATATCTTCTCAAAGGACAATACTATAGAAATGAAACTTAACTTATATATTTTAGAGTAGTCAATGTGCAGCTTGTTTAAAAGTATAGATTAACGATCCTCTGAAAATACCTTAACATACAGCCATTATTGTCAAAAGAGCTGGCAACAAAAGTGAGTACACCCTAAGTAATAACAGCTGTGCATTTTTAACCATACAAAGTCACATGTCCTATTCATCATGTTCATGTGTTTGTCAGTGGCCAAGTTCAGTTCAATTCAATTTTATTTGTATAGCGCTTTTAACAATTGTCATTGTCGCAAAGCAGCTTTACACAATCAAAA
>JAOVVA010000041.1:3855094-3868475 GCA_028565275.1 Leiocassis micropogon
ATATATATATATACACACACACACAAATATATATATATACACACACACACAAATATATATATATACACACACACACACACACAGTTACTACCCCAAGCTCTTTATGCATTTTCTTTTACCTACTCAAACATTTTACTTACTGTCGTAATGAGATATGTTTCCACTTTAATGGGTTACTTAATGATTTACTTAGAAAACACAAGATGCTTTTATATTTCCATTACTGGTTGGATGTCTGAACACAATTCCGCCCAAATCTGTATTTCTCACACGCCACTCTGTCGTTCATGAATAAGTTAGACAGAAGTGCTAGCTTTGCTGTGAAGTGATGCAGGCTGCTTGTTTGAAGTTCTTCTTGTTTTATGGGTTTGTGTCTCCGTTCCCCTTTTTGATGCGATGTACATCAGACACTGAAACTGGTGATTAATTGCTCAACATGGCGTGAAGGAGATTTGACAAAAGCAAAAGGATGGGACCTGATCACTGCAGGGAGGCACGTCGACCTATCACGAATATCTCAGAGAAAGTAGAGGCTTATACCACAATCCAATAAGAATTTTTTTTTAAATCCTTGAAAATGTACATAATGCTACAACAACAATCATAAAGGACCAGGTGTTAAACCTAACCATGTACATTTAACGTACAGAATTGAGTATACGTAGTCTGATCAATACATACAAATCATAGCTGTTATTATATTATGGGGGGGATACATCTACTGTATGAGGTCCATTCAAGTCAAACTGGGACTTGTGAAGTGCATTAGTGTGGTACAGCATTATAGAGAGAAATAAAGGTCAGTTTTACTCCCAACTGTCTTCTGCTACAACTAAAAGTTCAGGGTCTGACTTAAACGCCCCTTTTGTGCACTTGAAAGAGAGATATTCTGTAAATAAAATGGCATACTGGATCGATTTTTAGATAAGAGGATAATGCACTGTGGCAGCAGGGGGCGTGGCTGAGCATCAGCTGCGGACACCAAGGTGGCGTGTTGAACCTGCAAGGTCACACATGATTCTCACCAGTGTGTGATCACCACGAGTTTATCTGTGCACGTGTTGTGTCCTTCCAGGGAGAATGCTGTGAACTTGAGACAGAGAGCGATGGAGCTCACACTTCACACACCCCCACATGCCCTGAGCATGAGCTTGCAAAGTGTTATTGAACTGGATGGAGGTGAAAACCCTGAAATATTAGGAAATAGCCTGCTTCATCTTGTGTTTTGTTTTTCCAGTTGTCTTAAGAGTTAATAAACGCATGTTGGGGAAATAAAAAGCGAACCCTGAAGCTCTGTCAAAGTCTACCTGCATCTCGAGGCCTCCTTTCACTCGCTGTGGTACGCATGAATGGCTCGCCTCACAAATTTTCTCTTTAAGGAGTAAAGTTTTGCAAGAAATTTGCCTCGGCATACCAAGCATTTTCGGCATACGAACGCCTACTTCGCACACGTCCTTTTTGTATTTTGTAAAAACATCGCACCATGGGTCCCAAGAATGTCATCAAGACCAGAGAAAACTTTGGGGAACTGCTTTGTTTTAAGCAGGTGCCAAGAGAAATCATAAATTATGGTTAAGTGACATCTGATGTCCATTTTATATTATACTTCATTTACATGTCTTCTAAATGTTTTGATTGTTTTTGCATGCAAAACTATAATTATAGTGCTGAAAATTGGTAATACAGTATGTTTGGGTTGCTGGAACAGATTATCTGCATTTACATTATTTCCTATGGGAAAATGTGTTTCACAATACAAAATTTTACCTTAAAAACCCGATAACTTTTAATTAAAAAATTAAAACCGTATGCCAAGGTCCCTCCGTACCTGAATGCATGGGCATTAATACCTTTATATACATCGATGGTGATATCAACATGTACACCATGCACACTAAAACCCCAAACACACAATTTAAATCATATGCCAGCAACGAGCATATGAGGTTTCCACTTACTGTTAACGCATTATTGCGGTTTTTGTTTGTGTTTTATACAAGACCGAAGATAAAGATACAAGAATAATGTGTTACCGTAGGAACAGTAATAGACAAAGTTAAAAGGTCTCCAGATTTGTATGGTGCTTTCTCTCTGACTTAATCATCAGTGTGCAAGTAAGTGTGTGTGTGTATCCCAGATGGCAGGCCTCGGTGTTAACAAGCTTAACAGTAGTGAGGCGAGAAAGAAGTTCACGGAGAAAGATCGTGACCAATGGAGAGCAACGACCATTATTTGCAGAGAAAATAATCCACCACCGACACATATCTAAAAAGTTAGAAGTTCCGCGTGTCGTTCGTGGCTGTGTGTGTGCATGGACGTAGGTTTAAATCCACTGCTTTCGGAGCTACTGCAGGTGATGCATGATTTAACTAATAAATTGATAAATATCCAGGCTGTGCTGCATTGCGTGATGCATCTTAAGCCTTGAGCAGGTGCAGGACTTTAACACACCAAGATGCACACAAGCAATAATCTGTTCCCTTTTAATGAGCACGAGTCCCAAAACAAAGAAATCAGTGAACTGAGAAAGGGTTTGTGTAGATTTAGAAAAACAAAGGAGAAAGAAAAAAAAAACAGGATTAGAGAAACGAGAGAGAGAGAAAAAAGAAACAAGGGGTATAAAGTAGAAACACCTGCACAGTCCCCAGAGCGTGTGTATCAACCTGCGTGTTAATCCTACAACGTGCAATTTTGAGATTTTTCCACAGCTCGTCCCAAATCTTCACTTAGAATAAATAGATAAGCTACAGACATGAACAGCAGTGGAATAATGACCTGCTCCATAGGAGTTAAACAGGCTTTTCCCCACCCTCACGCTGAGCTTAGTGTAGAGCGTCTGGCTTCTTGTAAACTTGATGCACAAATCCATTTGTTCAACAGAAGGGATTTTACACTTGATGTTATCCCATTCCTATTCACACTTAAATTCACAATGCAAGCAAAAGAAGCTTAATAATAAAAAAAAATTATAAATCCTGCACCACTTGAAGCCAAACCTCCTATATTTCTTTAAATTACAGATTTAGGGATTAAAAAAAATTTTCAATAAATGTTGCTGATAGTCTGTGCTTTCTGATACTTTCCCTAGATGGTGTTAATTTTCCCATGCTTCCCACTTTTTCTCATTCTATATACTGTACGTGTTTAAGGTGGAGGTGGGACTTCACCAGGGCTCGGCTCTTAGCCCCTTCATCTTTGCATCGGTGATGGACAGGTTGACGGATGAGATTAGATCTCCAAGTCTCCAAGGACTATGAGGATATCATGATCAATAGTAAAAGTAGAGTCTGGAGAGGTAGAGCGACGTACTGGAGTGAAAAGGCATGAAGATCAGTAGGAGCAAGACGGAGTACATGTGTGTAAAGGGGGGGTGGGGTGGTGCAGGTGCCAGGAGTACTGCAGATGTAGGGAAGCTAGAGGAGTTAAAATATTTAGTGTCAACTGTCCAAAGCAATGGAGTATGTGCTAGAGAAGTAGTAGAGAAGAGTGCCAGGAGGAGGCGTACAGATGTGGTGAGGGAGGACATGCAGGAGGTTGGAGTGACAAAGGAAGACATGGTGGTAGATATATGTGGAGATAAATGGCCTGCTATGGTGGATGGAAGCAACCAAAAGATGATGTATGAGAATACTTTGTATGGTTCTCCTCGCCCCTTTTGATCCCTGATGTAATAATGAGTAGGTGTGATTAGGGTGTTTGGCTTAGAACTTTAAAAACCTCTTCTGTAAACAACTTGTTGAGTCTTTGACATGCTCTCAACGTCATTAGCTAAAAGCTGAAAAGCATTAAATCCAGCTCTATGTAAAGGCACAGACGAGCCATCAATTTCATATGAGAACACCATGGATGACAAATGCTGCTTAAATAGCTCTACAGCGTGCTTGTGAGGGTGCACGTATCCCTACCGAGATATCAGAATAGAGAGAGATACACAGGGCCAAGAGATTACTGACTACATATCATTTGTTACTGTACTTGAGTACATATTTCATGTATCTGTACTTTACTTGAGTAGTTTCATTAGAGGATATTTGTCACTTTTACTTTGTTCCATAGTACAGCAAATATCTGTACTTCTATTTACCTCCATTTCTGCATGCAGTTGTGTTACCCAAGCACATTGATCTGCAGTATTTGAAGCGAGAATGTCGCCACCTGCTGACCATAACGTGTATGACTTGACTTTCCTTTGCCTAATAACGCAACAGATCAGAAGTGGGGCTGGTTGCAGACAGTGACACAAGAGCATGTTTTAAGCTATTAAAAAGGTTTGTAAGGTAATACAAGCCCTGCACCTTTTATACTTGAAGGTGAGTAAAGCTCGTTCATTAAAAGAATGAGCAAAAGTCAACTATTTTCACTTTTGTCTCAATGCTTATTGCTTGACGCTTCATAGCATAACCAGCTTCATTGTAAGCTGCCTTAACGCTTGTTGCCGGACATCCTCGGATGCATGCTGCATGCACGTGACGATGTACGCCGGACATGTGATCTAACTTCCCACGATTGAACAAGTCTGAAAGCCTGGTTGTACTGCATCTTCAAAAGTTCATAACTCGAATGTTCGTATGTAGGGGACTTACTGTACTTGAGTAACATTTGTGCCCTAGGGAATCTTTACTTATGCTCACATACAGTATTTGTGTACTTTATACACCTCTGGAGATGCAGTACAAGCCAGTGTTATTATATTTCTCTATTTACATTTAATAACGTTTATTTTTCACACTGCTACAGTGTTCAGGCCTGAAAACAGAAGTCACAAATGACCACAATGACCACACATGAGTCACAGCTCCAGGTGAGCACGTGCTATACTAAACACCTACCAACATCTGTTCCCAGATCAGCATTTCCTAAAAAAAAACCTCAAGCCGGCCCGAGTCAGAGTTAAACGTAGAGTGAAACATTGCCCTGAAGCCGTTGATCTGTTTGATTTTATTTAATGAGCTACTTACACTTAATTGGCTGATTGCATATATCAGGTGTGCTTTTAAAAGTTGATGGTGTGTGTATACAGACAAGTGCCTCGATCAAAGGCAATGTAAAAAGTATGGTGGTAAATAAAGTATGGACAAGTTTTACACTTCTACACTACACAGTTCGTTTAATAACGCCGTACCAACAGATCATTCATTTTACTGAATAAGATTACATATACATGGTGGGTGAAAAGTAACTAGGCATTAAAATTGTTAAAAGTCTATATTTCTGATACAAATGTATTGAAACAAATTATGTGCTTTATTGCACAGGAAAATAAAAGCAAATCCTTTAATTTAAAACTTAAATGTGGATGGGCTGCCATCTTTTTATCGTCCCCGGCGTAGCGTTGCATTCTTCACTCCATCTCTGCACAAGAACCATGTAACTCCACACTTCATAGCGTGCTGCGATCTTCGCTCGCCCCTGACCAGTCAAGCGGTCGGCCATCTTTGTTTACGTCGCATGTGCTGCCTCTCATGGCCTGTACTATCGACGTGGAATATATCATACCATCATCTATTTAGAGACTGTTTTTATCATGGCTCCAGTGATACTACAAGTTCTACAGCCATTTAATATTGCAGTTAATTTCCACCCACCCTGTACATTGTGTAAAACATTTTGAGTGTTACAGATACAGTAGAGCTTGTTTGCATGCAAGCAAGTTTGACTCCAGATTAAGCCAGAATGGCATACAGCATCCCATTTTATACTTAATTGAACCATCAACTGAAATACCCAAATGACTACATAAAATGTACAACAAAAACAGGAATTACAAACTTTCAGCTCAGAATCAAATATTTGGCCTCCAAAATCAACAAGAATATGAGATTTACACAACAGGTCAGGTTGGACGTAGTTTTTCCTACATTTACACACCAGTATTTATGCTTGATTACTCTTCCATATTTTTGTATATTTAAAAGGAAAAGTGATGGCTCTAGACACGAGCAGATGTGGGTTTAGTGCTCCTCTCTCTCTCTCTCTCCATCTCTGTCTTGTATCTTTTTGATTACCCTTCTTGTGCTCACTCACTCTCTCGTCCTCTCCACAGGGCTTCACCTGCTGCCATCCAGTCTGTGTTTATCGAGTTTTCGCTGCATGCTAACAGGGTGAACAAGCTAATTATAGAGTGTAAGGCAGAGATTCGCAGGCCCACTTGTGTTAATTAGCTGGCGGCAATAAAGCAGATGGGATAATGGAGGGCTGTAATTTGATAATAGGGTATTTACTTTTTTTTTTTTTTTGAAAGGAGAAATGCACTCGCAGTAAGAGCAATGATGGCAGATTTAATAATATAATGTAGCAGAAACTACTAACTGCACTTCTAAAATGATTACCATGTGGCTGAATGTAGGAAATATTAAACTTTGGATTTGGAAAAGCATAGAAATACACCTTAATTTTAAGAAAGTGATTAATTCTCTTTGGTTTAAGACCAGCTAGTCGTCATAAAAAGTTAATAAGTAAATAATAAAAGTGTTAAAGTAGTGCACTTATGATTGCTTCTCTCTCTACTTCGAACAAACATCTAATAAGTTGCCATGAAGGCTGATAACCCAATAGTGTATCCCCAACCTCATCCTCCACCAAGGATGAGAGTCACTCAATCTCAGATCCTGTTCTCTATTGAGGATGAGAGTCACTCAAGAGCGCAATTTATATTTCCAGTATAAAGAAGAAAAAAAATTACTGGGCCTTTGTTTCTTGATTGCACAGTTTGGGAAATCCCAAAACCCAAGTTAACACCCCATCAGTGAACATTGTCAGATTAACAAGATCAATCCATTCTTAAATCTGACATGATTTGAAGCTTTCCATGCTCGAGACAAAGCAGGGTGAGGTGAGGTTGCTGAGCCCAAGCACTTTCCACCTTGTCATTATGCAAATACATGCAGCATTACTCTCCACCCTAAATGAGTTTGTGCAGCTTAATGCCCCTTCTCTCATACATTACTGTGACTGAAAAGATATTCACTCTTTTATGCCATTTATTCATCACATTAGCATGGCTCCTATTGTCTCTGACTCACATTTAAAGGGCGAGTCATGTAAATAAACATCTCTTCTATATAAGTTGGCAGTATACTGTACATTTTATTCTACTGAAACACAAACAAATAAAAATGTAGGAATTGAAATGATTCAAATATTTAAACCAGCTGTAAGTTGGAAAGGCTTTATATAAATTTTACACACGTCAGGGAGAGAAAATTATATGATGTATATTATATTAATATAAAATTAATAATGTCATATCTTAATACTATATATAGTATACATTGATATATGAAACATAGCAATACATTTAGTATTAAAATATTTATACAAGTTTTTCTTTTACTCAAGTGTGTTCATTTTTTTTGGCTGACTCTCTCTCTACACACACACAAACTACATATATTACTGTATATATTTAATACATATTCAGTGCACACATACTTTATATACATATATATGTGTGAATAAAGCATAAATCATAGCATTTGCTACAGAAGCACTGAATGAGTTAACGCCATCTCCAACAAATTTCACCAAATTCAGAAGGAATCACATTAGTACACAGTCTGAGGCAATCACATTATGATCAAGCCAATCAAAAAGCTTTTATGTATTTGTATGGTGATAGTTTCTATTTAACTAAGCAAGAGGGAGGGTGAAAACAAATCTGAATATTTCGCTCAGGCAGATTTCGATTATAAACGAGATATTTCAAACATGAATTAATATCAATTGACAAAGAATTAATCTAATGAAAAACAATGAATATCACATGCGTAAATATTAAAATTACAATACAAATATTACAACACTTTATTCTGCACTCCCTCGTCCCTTTCCTAACGTTTCAGAAGTGAGAAGCTCACCCTCCTTATCTGGCTTTTCCAGAGAAAGAGTCGCCTTTCCACGGTTGTTATTCTGCCACTAGTTAAAATAAATAAAAGTAATTGATGGTGAACCTCGCGTCTTCGCCTCCCACTTGCTGAGGAAGCGCGAATATTCCCTTCATTTTGATGTATATTAGCCCAGCTTCAAACAAGTGTCTCAGCGATGCTTTATCTCCAAGAAATGTTCTATAATTTATCATTATCAGATCCAATTATGGGGCAGCAAGGCACAATGCAATATCCAACAAATGTCTCTGAGGAAAAACAAATAACCACCCCTCTCTTTATGTTTCCTTCAGTCTCTTTGCCCCTTCTCACAATTTACACACCATCATTCTCCTGCAAAGATTAATAAACAGAATTAAATTAAAGAGCGTGTTTATACAGGGAGGCAGGTTGTAATTACAGTTAGAAAGGTCTAATCTGGGTCTAATAAAGATGAATCCCTGGATCTAATCAGAATATATCATGCGTTTAGAATTGGAGGTTTATATTTACAGTATAAATTGAGCATTAGGACTAAAATAGGAAGAGTTCGCGGAAAAATTTAAAATTGTGTCATGTTCCTAGATAGGTTTTAATTCCCGTTGTAAAAAAGAATAATCTTAACACGAATACACGTGATTTTTGGACAAACACCACAATGAATGATACATACTGTATCAGCTTAAAAGCTACAGAACAAATTCTCTCTGTGCCCCAATCTCAGTACAAACTAATAGTTTAGACTGAGGTTTTCCTCCCTCAGCACTGCAGGGATTATTCCCTGCATTGTCCATCCTCAACCTTAAGGTTAATTATCCCTTAGTTAATTAAGACTAACCTGAATAAAAGTCTTATCCAGTTGATCAGGGTCTATGACCCAACTGTTAGGCCTCAATATGCCTTTATTCCAGAGAAAGATGAGCAAGATGGTTTCCTCTGACCATCAGAACCTACATACATTAGTCATGTGAGTCACGATGGACTACGGGCGGAGGGTAGGAAGAAAGGGTCCAAAGAAAAATGAGGAAAAAGGGGGGGGAAAATGGAAGAAAGGAAATGAATAAAGAAAGCAAATAAATTAAGAAAGGAATGGATGATTGATGGAATGAGCGATTGGAGGGAAAAAGAACTAAAGGAAGAAAATACACAAACATGAATGAACTGAGAAAAGAAAGGTATGATGGATGAAAGGAAAGGAATGAATTTAAAAAAGGAAAGAAATTTCAAAAGAAAATGGGATAGAAAGAAGAACTGAAGGAAATGAATAAAGGAAGGAACTATAGATGGAAGTGAATGAAAAAGGAACAAAGGGTTTGTTGAAGAAAAATAGAATTAAGGAAATTAAAGAAACTACATTAAGGAAGACAGGAACTGTTGAAAGAAAGGGATGATGGGTGAAAGGAAATAAATTAAGATAGGAACTGAAGGAAGAAATGGTTGAAGGAAAATATACTGTAGGTACTGTAACAACTGAATAAAGGAAGAAAGAAAAGATGGATGGAAATTAATAAAGAAACTAAAGAAAAACAGGATAATGGAAGGAAATATGAGTGAAGCAAAGACGGAAATAATAAAGGAAATGTAATGACTCAAAAGAGGATGTAAGGGGGAAAGAATAAAGATCACAGAAAAAGCAAGATTTGAAAATGAACAGAAGGAATTAAAGAAGAATGGGACTTGAAGATTAGAAGGAAGGAAGGCTACATAAATAAAGGAAGGAATAAAAGAACCAAGTAAACTGTCAAAAAAAAAGAATGGAAGTACTGGAAAAAGAAATAAGAAAGGAGAGTAATTATTGAAAAAAAGAACAAAATATAATATTCTAAGTAATGAAATGAACAAAGAATATGAGGAAGGAAGGAAAGTATAGGGTGATTAAGCTGTAACGAGGGAATAGTAAGCAGAACATGAGCAGACCTCATCTAATTGTTGCAGTGGTATTTTAAAAAGTCAGTAATTAATCATTCTGCAAAGGCACAGAGGCAATCAAGAGAAGTAGAAAAAATAACTTTTGGGAATTTTACTGTTGTAGTCAGTAGCTTTTTTTTGTTTGTTTTACAATTTTTCCCCACTTTCATTCACTCATCCTAGTCCAGCAACAAATTGCATTTTTAGTTTGCACCTGTAACAAAAATATTTTTTTAAGAAATCTCCAAAAACGGGGCAAAATTTGAATATTACGGAATCAAACACTGATGTGCCTGGATCTTTAGTCATCACGACCATTTTGTCCTTTTAATCATGTCCAAAAAAATAAAAAATAAATAAATAAATAAAAAAGGTAGAAAAGTCTAATTGCCCACCTCTCTCTGGTCAACTCCATTATTCCAACCAGAACTAATTGCACTGTGCTGCTCCAGCCGTTGTACAAAAGTATAACAGGGCAAAGGTGGGTTGACCACCAAATTATATGGGTACTCTGTCTTTACCTCCTGACTGGATGCCACAAGCTCTCGTCCCAGTGGGGTCTTTCCTATCCACCAACACTCTACACACACTTATAGTAAAGCCTGAGTAATTGCCCTATGATACGGTTTCTGTTTCTTCTGGTTTGGTTGTCCAGGACAAACTGCATCCATTTGTTTTGTGTGTAGAATATTTGCCAGAGTAGACCGCTTACTACACAACAGACATAACATCGAAAAGAGGAAACGTGTAAATCATGTGCAATCCAGAAACGTCCATTTAATTTCCAGGCCGACCCACAGTTTAATCTCTGGCTTCAGAATTGCAACGTACCCCATTTTATACAGGTTTTGCAATATTTACCTTGCAAAAGAATCTAAATCTAAAATCTAAAAATTGGGCAATATTCTACTCAACAACAGCTAAGGATCAAACACACAAAACCTATTTTATTTCATTTTACCATTATTTTATTTTAGCATTTTATTTACTTTTAAATATACATTTCATATTTTTATTCATTTTAATTTATCTAACCATGTATTTATATCTTTTAGCTATTTTTTTTTCAATGTATTTATTCCATCTAAAAATGGAATAGTTATAGTATTATAGTATAATAAATAGTATAGTATAGTATAGTATGGTATAGTATAATGTAGTATAAAGTTTTTTGTTTTTGTTTTATTTTATAACTCCATTAAGGTCTCAACTGATTATTGGTCTTTGTTACATGTATATAAAAAAATAAAAAATAAAAACAGCAGTTCAATATATTTATTCCCCATAGTGATGAAGTAACTGCCACCACCTGTCTCTGAAATTCCCAAACATTAGCACAGCAGTAACACTAAAAGATGCTTATTACCCACATGCACTGATTATAATTGCCACACAGGCAATGATTATTACTCCCCTGTCTCGTGCATGCCCCCCGTTGTTTCTTATCCAACATTCCTTCTTCATTACGAATTCCTTGCAACACTCACCCAGACTGCAAATCATACCCTTACGATGGAGCTCATGTTTCAGCTCATATGCTTGCAAATCGGTGTCAGGCATGTTTTCACAATGTACACTAATAAACTTAATCAGCAATTGTTCATTCAGTATGAATAAAACCAAAATCATGCATCATTTTGAAATATGGCAGGCTGTTGCTTTACATTTCTCACATGGCCAAAGAGATTGCGAACAGCATTAAAGAAAAAGAAAGGAAAAAAAAAAAACCTTCCTAGGTGGCTAGGAAGTTAATAAGCCATAAATGTGCCACTAATTACCTTTTTAACACTCCCATGTCGTTTTATGACCAGTCTCCAAATCTGCACTGTTATTTGCTGGCTGCCCTGTTGTGCAATTCTGAGCCCTCTTACCTTTTGTAGCTTTTCCTGTCTACAATAATGTCACAGCCTTGCCTGCCAGGAGGAACTGTAGGAGTCTAGCTCTAAAGCCAGTATACAGTTGGACTCGGACTGGGAGTCTCTGACCTCAGGAGGTTAGAGGAAGGTTTCAGATCGCCTGAAAAGGCTTTGTGGACATGCCTAGTAAAAAATTCTGTCACTTAACTTCCTGTCTCTGAAGAGGGTACAGTAACCCTTTTCTTTCTACCGTACAGCATGTCTAAACTCACTTTCTTTACAAACATTTTAAATATTAAGCAATGGTGAAATGGCATCATCAGTGCTGATCAATTACTGGGAATAAAGGGGGCTTTAAGTGGCACCAATGGAAAGGCATTTACAAATAATAAACAAAAATGTAAAAATCTAACAGAATCAGTTTGTTGTAATCCAGCTGCACCATGGGTCCAATTGCATTCAAGTCAACAGAAGAGAATCAAGCTGGGATTGCTGTACCAGGCCTCTCATCATTTTATTCAACAGCCTCCAGCCTCTCCTTTTCCCTTTCCCTCACTCTCCCTCTCTCTTTTTTTTTTTAATCTTGTTGAGTGTTTCCTGAACATTCCAACAACATTTTGCATATCTTTCTCTCTTTTGACCCTTCATACACTGCCTCTGTCTCCCAAGAGCTCAATCTATCCTAATAGATGTTGTGCTTGCACTGAATTACAAGCAGCATACCCATGACTTTTCTCCATTCAGACATTGGAACGAGCTAGACAAGATTCCCCTTGTGTATAAAGGAACATCTAATAACCCAGAACTGCAAGCAAAAACAGCTCATTGGCATGGGCAGAATGACAGTGCGTGATCTGCCGCATGTGTAATTGCATAGATGAGTTCACTTGTCAGATCCACAGAGCAGGCTTATTCAAAACAGTTTCTGTTCAAGAAAAAAAACTAAAACCTGAACTAGCAGTCCATCAATTAGACAATTTTTTTTCACCTGTATTTTTTTTTTCACCTTTAGCTATTCAGAAAAGACCGATTGTTAACTTTAAATTGAATCAGTCATAGAACTGCATACAATTTCTTGCTTATAATGGACTGGATGAGCTATTAAAATAAACAGTGACCATGGACAGCCTTTTAATGCTTAACCACCAACAATTATTTAATAGTGTGACAATTTCTTGTAATTGTTTGATTTTGTAATGGCCCTTCATCTCGCCATTAATTTTTTTACTGTATTCCAGACATGCTGTTTTTGCTAAAGACATTTTAATAAAGCCCTGTTCCAAGCACCAAAACACCCAATTCTTAGATTTAGTTTTGCCCATTTTAAAATAAACATTTCATATCTTTGTAAAAGTAGACGAAAAGTGACCGCCAAAAAAAAAATATACACATATAATATATATATACACACACACACACACACACACACACACACACACACACACTACTCACAATAAGTTAGGGATATTATTTACATGAGTGCTGCTTTTCTTATTTGTTTTGAATTTGAATGAAATAAGTAAAAGTTCTCTTTGATATTACTAATAATGTATAAGAAGCAACACCATTTTCATTAGTTTAATATTTATTATCCCAAAAATTTAGGCAATAACGGGGATAGCCCCAAATAACAAAAATTGACAATGTCAGTAGCGGGTGTTTCCACCATTTGTCGCAATGACAGCGACGTCTCATGCTCCTCACTAGCCTCATGATGTTGTTCTGAGGCAATGTGTTCCACTCTTCCACAAGTGC